>JAVCKT010020885.1:0-78277 GCA_032273925.1 Rhynchotus rufescens
GGGCTGCGCAGCACCAGGGGCCACCCATGGTGCCCACAAGAGGCACGGGAGCTGCGCGGCTCCAGGGCAGCCTGCGCCATGCCTCCCAGGGGAGGCCCCAAACCCACCGGCCGCCACTTGGCGCTCACACCACTCACATGCATTGGGAGAGCTACGGGTGCAGCGGGCAGGTACAGTGCGCGCAGGCGGGCTTTTCCTATTCCATTTTCCTTTTCCTTTTTTTTTTTTTTTTTTTACTAACTGATGCTTCTAAATCTAGTTTCCTTATAGACTCTAGATACTAATCTTTGTTTTCGGGTATTCTGAATAGATCTGACTACTAAATTCTGACAGTCTGCAGTGATGAGAAATGCTCCATTAGCTAATTGCTCAGTGACAGTGGCCTTTCAGGATAGGTCCATGTGACAGCCACATTAATGTCACCCTGCTGCTTCCTGCTTAGCTTTATAAGCCATTTGCTTTGCTATAACTTCAGTCCCGAAAGATCAGCACCTCTGGGTGCATATAACTTCATGGGGTTGGTCCACTAGGCAGTTTTTGCTTATTTTGAGTCAACAAGTAATGTGAGTCCCCACTTTCCTCAGCACTTACCCAAAGGACGTCCTCAGCAAACGCAGTCAGCGGTGCCTTCAGCAGTGTTCAGCGCTGGTACCACGCGGTGCCACGGGTGTTCGGCCAAAGGAGAGGCACTTTCCATACCCTTGCAAGGGAAAACTCTGCCTGTGACCTTGCACTGATGTGGACCGTCATAAACGTAGACAGGAGATAAAAAAGGAGTAGAGGAGGAAGTACAAGAGAATGTGACTCAGACTGGCCAGAGCTCTGCTGCTTCGCTGGCTCCTGGGCTGGTGCCTCACAGAAGAAGGGTGGCCTAAGACAGGAATGCAGAGTTGAGCAGGGAGCTGGCAGTGTGTGAACTGTGCCTAAATATGTGTCCCTCTTGGATATAGACCCAAGTCCCAGTCCATCCTGGTTTTAATGTTGAAGGACGTAGGCAGGTGTTGATGGAAAAGCTCTTGCTGACTGCTCAGATCAGACTTCTCCCACTCACCTTTGCTCCTTGATTTGAGTTCGTAAGAATTTACTGTATTGGGTTTGTCCTAAGGTTTGAGTTTGTCTGATGGTTGCTTCATAGAGAACATAAAGGAACAGGTGAAAAAAGAAAAATTGATGCAGCTCAGCTTCCAGAAGTCTCAAGCCTCACGCTGATCTTCACATATCAATTGCCGTAGGAGTTGGGAAGAAACTTGGTTGGACAAGGCCTTGTTGGGAGGAGGTAGTTGACACTCCAAATTTCCTAAGTTTTTTTGTTTGTTTTTTTGATTTGTTTCCTTTCTTCCTCAAGCCATTGTGTTTCCAATTTAACAACATCCAGAATAGATCACTGATATCTTGTTTGTTTCTTTTGTCTTAGTATTGTTTTCTCTGCTTTACCTGGGGCTGTACATATGTTTATGACCAGCTAATTTATCCGCAGACTAGATACGTAAGCTGTGAAGTAACAGACTTCCAAGGGTTGGTGTCCTTCCCTCCTGTAGTTTAGTTAAGAACTTCGGGCAACACCTTGGTGGAGTCATGGCCTCTCTCACCGGCTCCGGGTGGGAGTTTTAAGCATCATTTAGTGCCTGAGCCCTTTGCCTCTGATCAGAAGATAAGTGGGAGATAGATCCCTGGAGCCAGTCTGGGTAGAGATCACAACCATGGCTTGTTCAGGTGTGGCCCATAAACTTTTATTATAGCCCTAGATACTCCTTAGAGGTTTGGGGCTATCTTGTCTGGTATCTTCAAGGATGCGTCACTTTGTATGGGAGATACGGTTGCAAGTAGCTGTGTTGCAAAAGTCCTTAATAATCCCAGGTTTATGGAGAGGATTTATGCTGCCTGTGGGCTTTACCATCATATCTGTTGAGGTTTTAATAGCAATGGGAGGAAAACACCATCACTCTCAGAGGTAAAGCATTTTTCTCTTTGAGACCTTGCCATGCAAGGTCAGAGATTGTGATGTCCTTTTCCTTACTTGCAACGCCCCAAACTTTTCTCTGTCGCGTAGCAAAGCTCGGGGAAGAACTAGGTGTGCAGGATGCTGAGCCTAAGGACAGTCTTCAGCAAGCATTGAATCAGGGAGAACTTAAAAAGAGGAGCTTGCAGGAGGAATTTTGTTGAGGAAAGGGCATGGAGGAAAGGAGAGTAGCTAAAGAATTTGGGGGTCTTTTTCTGTTTTGGTGTCTTCTACTCTTGCAGTTTTTCACTGCAAAAGTCACTACTCCTGTTCCAGTGCCTGCGAAGAGCACCTGCGGTTGTGCGTGCCCAGCTTAACGCGTGGTTTAAGCCTGACAACCAGGTTTTCAAGGCTGTTTAATTAGATGTTTCCTTCTCTCTGCAGGGCAAAGCCAGTTTGTAGTGCTGTCCTACAGGCTGGCAGGAAGTGAATGCCACCCCCGTGACAGGAGTAGTGCTGGGAGCAGCGTGTTCTCCGGCTTTCACGTGTGTCTTGTCCGGCATCCGCGTGGAATGGGCTGCTCCTTGCGCGGCCGGGCAGCTTTGCTCTCGCTACTCAGAGTTGTTTGAAATCCGGTGGTGGTTGATTTGTGGTGAAACGTGTAATGGAGTAACCAAAAGCAGTGTGAGCCTGGGCGTGTCAGCCTAGTGCTGGTTCCTCTGAAGTTGGTAATAATAATCCACGACTGGAATGATGACCAGCTGAAAAAGCAGTGCAACTGTTCTGCCATCCCAGAGCCTTTTTCTTCTAGAGACATTTGTGCAGAATTCGGTGCAGAAAAACTGGGATCTCTGTCTTTTTTGCATCTATTTTCATCGTTTCATTTACTTTCTATGCCTTGTTTGTCCACTGTTCAGAATTAGAAATAGTTGTGGATATTTCTGGAAGTAAAACTGCTTATATCTTCTTGCAGACCTTGTTCCTCTGAGGCATTCTTTGAAGCCACTGTGTCTTCCTCTGAGCACAAACAGATAGGAAAAGACAAGTAACACAGCGGGTGAATGTTTTAGCATACTTGGAGTACTTAAGTTCAGACCAGCCTTTTCAATGGTACCTTGGGTTTCCATTATGGCATTTTTGCTTAATGCGAGGCCTCAGAGCTCAAAAGGACCTGATGTCCTTAACATCTGCCCAGGTTTTAGTGATTACACTGAATCTCTGTGTCTGAGCTTGTCTGAAAGTGTGGTCCTGCAGCTTAGGCTTGCTTCACTGCTGCCTGGGTTTCAACTATTGCCAAGAGGAGAAGTGAAAATGCATGTTGCTGTGTTGCCCTGAGGAAGCTCATCTGCCTAGTGTCAGAGAGCCAGGTGGCCCAAGGGTTTGCTCGCAGTGTATGAAGCCTCTCACGTGGTTGATTTTTTGGACAGTGCTGTGTGGATCTCCTGTTCTGCTGCAGCTCTTGCCACAAAAACTTACATGTCAGCCCCTCAAATCTGTCGGCTTGTTGTATCACTGGACTCTACCCATAATTTTTGACCTTGATGTATGGGAACATGCAGCGTATGTGGGCATAGAGCTCCTGGGGTAGGATGGACCCACAGCAACTGTGCAACATTAGCAATGGCCTCTGGAGCAGTGTGGCTCTACCGTATGATCAGAGCTCAATGGTGTGTTTTAGCAGAGCGCTGGGAGAGATGAGACTCGCCTAAGCCTGATCTCCTGCTAGTACAGGAGCTGTGTGGCTTAACTTTACTGGTGGTTTGCCTCATCTGAAGGTTTTGTCTGGTAATTAGTGTGATATTCCTGGACTTCTACACACACACAACATTTCTGCAGAGGTTAATAGGGATGAAATGAATACGCTTTTTCCGTTGAAGGTTAATATGTACATATGGGAATGACCTAGAAAAGTAAATGTGCAGTATTGTCCTTCCTAGGCTTTTAAAAAATCTCTCTATAGAATAAGTTAACAGGAATATAAATAAGATATAAATGGCAGGAATGCAAATCTATACTATAATTTCTAAACCTGGTAAGTTTATGCTTTGCTTTTTTTCCCCTGTATGTGTTTTCTGTTAGGATACTTAGTGGTGCTGACTTGAAGAGGACAGTGGTTTGTGGGCAGTATTTTCACCATCCTGAAATTGCAACTGGAAATGCTGAGCCCAATGTCTAGGTTCCACACAAAGCTCTGAGCTGCAGCCATCAGCTGCCCACACAAACTTTGAATAAGTATGGATGAATGTCTCCTCGTTATCTCAGAGCGCACCACGGAACTAAATTATTACAATATCAAGTAGCAACTAAGATTATGGACCTTTCCTTTTGTGGACATGAGGGCAATGGAGCCAATTGTGCAACTGCTCCAGTGTCCCCATGGAGCAGTTGCACTTTCAAAAGACAAAGGTGGTGGTTGCTCTACCAGTCTGAGGACCAGTCAACAAGTCAAAAAAGAACAGGCCGCTGCTGCATGGGTTGTGTGATTACCCCCTGTGTCCAGTTCACGGTCTCGATGTCTTGACTTGCTTTCCCTTCCTGCTGGGCTGTTCTTTCCCCAAAGTGCTGGTGTCTTGCGCGGTGCTCAAGCTTAGCTCCGACTGTCTCTTATTTGACTTTTTCTGACAGACTCCTCTGTGTGCTCCTTCTGAAACCCCCTGGGCGTGGAGCCTTTAGAGCCCCATCTCCCTGAAGGGTGGCGTGCCGGCTCTGCCGTTAGTACTGGCACTCGCGAGGGGATGCACACCCGGTGGAAGTGATCCGGAGGGAGCAAACATGGGCGGTTTGCATGGTGGGGGGTCAGAGAAGAATAAAGGTGGGAAGGGCCTCAGTTAACGTTCTCTCTAGCTGTTGTCAACTGTCTTCTGCTGCCCGCCTTCCTTTTGTCCCTGCCGCTGGTGCGTTGAAGGCAGCTGCTTCTGTTTGATGTTCACTTACAAAGAGGTAATATACACATCAGTTTGTGACAGGTTTCTTCCTAAGGGCAGAAAATCCCTTGCAGGAAAGGTAGAGTTTTAAGTGACTGGACTGAGGAAGAAAGAGAGAAAAGAAGAAAAAAATCTCTCTGGGTAACTGAGGAAGGGAAATCGGGTTAGTGAAAGCCCCCTCTGTGCTGGGGAGATTCTTCATGTGCTGTCTGAAATCAGATTTCCTGGCAGACTGTGGCAGACATTGTGACATTGAATTACATTTTCTTTTACATTTGTATACCAAAAATAAACCCTGCCTAAGTCATTCAGTGTCTTCTTGATGGTTTAGAAGAAGTCAAGATGACAACAGCTACTGGTCAGAATTGTCAGAATCGAGCCTCATTATCACAGCTTGCAGTACTTGACCTGCAGACCTGGCCAGAAGGAGACATTCAGGAGGGTGCCAAATTCTTTTTGAATTAAGATCTTGTATAAAGGATTCTTGCTAGAAAGATGCTCTTGCTCTTAGATATTATTAGGGTAATACAGTTAGTGGGGTAAAGCTCATGATGTGCTTCCAAGTCTCTCCTCCAAAGGTCTTAAAGGGTAGTAAGGATTACATAGTGTCTTCCTTCATGGGAGAGAGTTGTAGTGCAGGAGAGTAAATATGTTCATCAGTCCTCTAAAAGTCTGAGGTGCTGAGCGTGACTGCCACACCAGAGTCAAAAGGCTGTACACCTTTTTTTCTCTTCTTTTTTCAATATTGTGTTTTTTTAAAACAATTTGTACGCTTTCATACTGACTTGAGCTGAAGCTTAACAAACCTGTAATCTGGACTACATCTATGTGCACTCTGTTGTTTAATGTTGCTTAGTGGCTAATGTGGTACTGGGAAGAAAGGAGTGCCTTTTAAAAGTAAACAGCACCAAAGCGAGATGTAAATGAAATGGAGAGTAAATTTATTGCAGGTGAAACCAAGGGAAGCCTTTTGTGGAAGGTTTTAGTCCTGTATGTGGAAGAGTTTTAGTCCTGTATGAAAATTTGAGGTGAGAGATGCAGATTTTACTACATGTGTAGATGCTTAATTTCTGCTGGATTCAGTGGAAGCTGAACTTCTGGATGCTTTCGAAAGCCTCACAAAACAGCAACTTCTCCCACACGAGCTGAACACTCCTCATATACTGGTAGTGTCTGAAGACCCCTTCTGGGACAGGCACCTGTGAAGCTTGAGTTTGGGCAAGTTAAGTGCTTTAGTTTCTTTCCTTTGCTTTTTTTTTTTTTTTTTCCAAAATTTTGGTCCCACTTTTGAAACCAGATTTGCTGCAAAGCTTTCAGTCAAAACTAGTGCTTATCCTTTAGTTGCTCTTAGTCCTTCATATCAGGAGCAGGTAAATGGCTTGGAAATCCTCGACAGGAAGGCAAATAGACACAAGACTCCAGGACCATCATACATGAATCATTTAACAAGGTCTTCAGGTCTACCCAGATGTAATTGGATCTTGTGTTTTTGAGAATTCTCAATATTTATGTGGGGAAATTCATGGGGAAGTTCTGTTTTTATGCAAGCTAGGTTTTCATCAAAGCAGCAACAGAAAAATCTAGAAGTTATTTTTAAAAATAGCTGGCATAGTTAATTCTTTATCAATAAATCTCATATCAGTGCACAGCCTATAAAAACATATATATTTTTAGCCAAACCTACAAATGCTTTCCTTTTTATTTGTTATGGGTTTGTTTTGTTTTGTTACATCAGAAAATAAACTATAAACAGAGCATGGGAAGCAATAAATCTGGGTGTGTCGCTAGTAAGCACTGTTAGCAAGTTCACTTCGCATAGTGCTATGAAATTCCTCTGGGAACATATATTTTTATATGCATGTCAAAGGTCTAAAAATAGGCTGCTGGACTAAGTCATAATCCTAAAAAAGAGGGAAGAGGGTTTCCAATTTATTGTCTTGTTTTGTGTTGAAGTATTATTCTGAGTGAGAAAGTGATTTAAAAAAAAAAAAAGGCCTGAAGAATAAGATTAGACTAGATACGTTGAAATCACAGAACTGTGGGACTGATCCAGTAAAGCAATTTGTTACGTTCCTCAGATGACTTGTAAGCTTTCCATTTGATGCAGGCAGCGTCAAATAGAACCAAGCAGTCCTGGGGGTTCTGGTCTCTGATCCGTGCGTGCAGGAGACGAGGCACCGTGGGGCGCGCTGGTGTCCGTTGCGGCACAGGGTCACCCAGATGGTTATCCCTTGAAGGGTCAGGTAGGATTCAAGCTTCCAGTTCTGAACATGTGGAGATGATGGGGATGGTTAGTCCCTCCTGTCAGTGCCTTTGGATGCATTGACACAGGGGCTGTAGTGATGCTGTTTTCCCCAGTCGAGACATGGGGACAGTGAGACTGAGAAGACTCTGAGGCTTTTTTGGCCTCGTTATCCCAATGGCAGCGAGTAGCAAAGTTAGAGCCCGAGTTTGGGTCTGTCAGCACCCCTAGGTGCTCCAGTCACAGGGTGCTGTGGGCCTGGTCAAAGCCAAGGCTCCTGTGCTGTTAGCAGCCCTGTAGGGCTGGAGGGAGGTGGCCCTGCCCTATGTGCGTTCCCTGCCCAGGGCAGCCTGTCTGACACCCGTCACTGGGGTGGCATTCGGGCAGCAGGACGGCGGTTCCTTGCACTGGTCCTAGTGGAAAACAGGAAACGGGCAGGGCGGTGCCTCCTGCCCATGCCAGAGTTAGGGGAAGCAGCTCCTTTCTTCCCGCTCTTGTTAAGTCTCCCTTTGATATTTGTGCTTCCTTGAGTTGGACAGTGTTAGGAGGTTGCACTTGGAAAGAAGTGTGTGGATGGGCTGAACACATGTGTCCACATGTCCACAGGTGCTCAGGGCCACACAGCTGTCCCTGGGCCAGGAGAAGTGGCCCAGGGCTTTGAAAAACTGCTCTCTGTCAACTAGAGATGAATGGAAGGTGGTTTTCCAGAGAGAATGCCCAACTTATTCACAGTGGCCTCATTAAGCAGATCAAGAGAACCTCTTTCCTTGGGTTGTCTAATCAAAATGTGCCAGAAAGTCTCTTTGCTTCCCTCTTCACTTCTAACAGAAATGCCCTATTTTTGCAACACCAAGACTGCAAAATTGGTGGATTGAAATGCGCTGCTTCTGTCACAGGAGCAAGAGCTCAAGAAGGCTGAGAAACTCACGGTATTCAACTGATCCAGCCCCTCTGTTCAAAGTCCTGGAGCCACCCATGTGTTAGAAGTGAGCATGACTCCTCACTTAGTCGCCTGTAGCTTGCAGGACAGGAAAACGTCAGCAGCGTGTGGTGGTGGGTGTCTCTGGAGAGCATGAGCACATTACTTCATGGGACATCCTTGTAGCTTTAGATATAGCGGGAATTTTTCAGACCAAAAAGAGTAAAAAAGCCATTGACCACCCCAAGGATGGGCCCTGCTTTGGTTCCAACCTACTATCCTGGGTGACACCTAATCCTCATAAGTCTTTGCTGAGAGGTCGTCTTTCTATGTGTTCTAGCAGCTAATTCACTTTACAAAAAATGAACTGGAACAGGTCTGTTTTCTGTTAAGAAATGGAAAGAATAGATCTGTGTGTGTGAAGGAAGGAGGAGGAGGTGCAGGCGAGTATTTACTTAATTGCCTTTCAGTTGTACACATCCCATCCTCATCGTGTCTAAATAGCATGAAGAGTTAAGCCTCCTTAGTCTTTCTCCTTCTTCACTTTTCCAGTGACTTAGTTGGGATCGTGGTGACTCCCCTCAAGCAAACACTTCTTTCCCCTCCACCCCTCAGCAGAGATTCCTTCCCTTTCTTTTTTTGCCAAAATAAACTGCGTGTGAATTGGATGAGCTCTGAGAGCAGTTTGAAAAGCGGGGGGAGAGAAGGCCCAAAAGTAAAACCCTAATAAATGGCTTTGTGAGAGAATGAGAGAATAGTTTGAGGACTAACAAGAGCAGCTTTCCAGTCTGTTCCTCGGCGTACGTTGGTGTGTGGAGTTGCACACTAAAATAATTCCAGCTGTCCGTCCTTCCTTTTAATAATGGTTCATTGCTTTCCCGTTGTGGGGCCGTACTTGGACAAACATTAACCAGATCAAAGCCTAATGGATAGTTACGATGGCTCCGATTCAGCAAAGCACTTAGGACAGCGTTTCCTTGCAACTTCCACGGGACGGCTTCGGCAAGAGAGGAGCTTGGCCTCCACCGGTAGCAGGAGAACTGAATGTGGGCCGGTGGAGGGTGCTTAAAAAACAGGACTAAAACTGGGTCGTGTTCTAAAGAATGGTGATTGTTGTTGCGTGCAAGGCATTGCTGTTAGACTAGCATAATGTCTTTCTTCCTTGATCACAGCTGCACCATCGCGCAGTGAGCCTGTTGCTGGAGCACAGGGGGAAGAGGAGGGTGCCGGAGCACAGGAACCCAGCAGAGAGATTAGCAGGACAGAGTAACAGAAGGAACAAGAATGGACAGGAATCCAAGGGCTGAGGTGTCGGCCCTCATGTTCAGGTTTAGGTCTAGAACTTGCCACTGGTGGTGTCTGATAGCAGGTGCTTACAGAAACGCCTGAAGAAATAGGAAAAGCAAAGCAGAATCCTCCGTGTGGTGAAAATGCTCTGGGATGCTGGTGTCTTGGGGACTTGCTGGCCTGAGCGCTGCATGAAGGCTGTTGTGTGTAGTAACAGGGTCTGCTTTGTGCTGTGAAGACACCTGGGTGTCTTCAACCTCAGAGGGTTTGGTCCTGATGCTGGAATGATTTTTGAGGAGAGGAGGTTCCTCTGTTCAGCAAGACACAAGGGAAACGGGTTCATTCATGAACAAGTTCATTTTGCTGAGGCCCCACTAGTCCTCCCTGATGGTGTAGCATCTTGCAGTAGTTTGCCCTGTCTCTTCCCAACCTTCAAAGTGTATTAGTTAGCTTGTGGCAGCTTCTAGGTTTTAATTTTTTACTTTTAATTTGTAGCGCATGAACTATACAACCTTGGGACCACTCGGTGTTCAGCTTTGCAATTGCACGTGGTTATTTGTAGTAAATCCTTGTTCTGATGACAGAAGCTACACCACAGCAAAAGAGCTGTTGATTTGAGGTGTGCAGCTTAAAGTAAGTGTTTTCCTTGCTCTGTTTCCCTTTTCTTTCCTGTTTGTCTCAAACCCATGTCATGAGTGTCGGGGAGCTGTGCATGGGCACCCGGCCGCTGCTGCACCCGGTGGGCTTGCTCTGCACTCAGTGAAGTGGGAACCTGGCAAAAATGGAGACAATAGGGGAGAAAAGGGAGGGAAATTTAATTTCCTTTCCCCTGACATTGATGTTGTTGTAAAGTCTCTCAAATGGTACCTTCTGGCTCAGAATTAAGCAGCCCCGGTGACATGTCTCACTTTGTCCAGACTGGTTTTCTTGTCCAGTTAAGTAGGAGAATCTTAGGCCTTTAAAGCTTCCTGGCTCCCAGGAGGAAAATGCCAAACTTGTCAGAGAAAACAAACAGTGGCTTTCCAGGCTGTGTGTGTTCCGATTAACGAATCTATTAGGCTATAAAACCCAGGACCCCCTCTCCCGGAGAAAGAGCATACATTAGGAAGCTGTTGACAGTTCCTAAGTCTGACCCCTTGCACAAGGCCGGGACCTCTCAGCAGCTCGGAGTGACGCAGCCGGGGCCTGTTTGCTCTAGGAGGCTTTGGAGAAGTATTTGGTGCTCGGTGAATGCCAGATGCACCGTTGTAACGTGGGAGGCCGGAGGCAGCACAAACGGAGGAGCCGCAGCCCAGCCGAGTGGTTCTGCCCTGTTCGGATGATCGGGGTGTGTTTGGAGGCACGTGGCCTCTGCACGCTGAGCAGGACCCCGTTCTGCAGCAGGTTCCCAAGGGAGGGTTTGCTTTGGAAAACGCTGTTGCTGCAGAGGCGGCTGCGGTGGTGCTGGTGCTCCGTGCTACCTGCTGAGAGGGAAGCAACTGCCTGTGCTGGATTTCATAGGTGCCCTGCTGGTCTCTGAATGAACTTCTCAAAGACATGCAAAATAGTAGTTTAACACCAGAGGACACGCAAAAGTCCACTTGACAAAAGAAGAGGTGTTAACCCCTGTGTTCTTGACATGATCCAGTGAAACCAATTATGTTCTGCTCTTTATCTCCATTGCTCCTGTCATTTCTGTTGGTGCTTGCTTGGGATGCAGTGTTTTTCTCTGGCACTGTGGTAAGCTTTCTGCAAACTAATTCCTCAGTCATTCATATATTGCTCAGAGGTGTATGGGGTTGTGAGGATTTTTGTTTTGTTTTAGTTCAAAATTTCATATAAAATTTCACTGAGTTTCAGTGAGAAAAAATATCCAAGGTGTGACTGTGTGATGTGTTTTTGGTTTGGCACCTAATGCTTTGCTTGCACTGAGCAGATAAAACACTCAGGTGAAGAGGTTTCAGAGCAGCAGGATTTTGATGTTGTTCCTTCACAGCCAGCTGTGCAGATAATGACCCAAAAATCCAGTGGTGCAGGTAGCCATTCTGGTAAAACCGGGGATCTCTCCAACCCATCTTGTAAATGAGTCATCCCGCTTTTTGTAATTAGTAATTAAGACAACAAAAATATGTCAGTGAATAATGCAGAATGTATTGACGAGTCACCAGTACGTGACCAAACACGTGCTGGACAAATTGCCATAGAAAGGAACCCAGTTCGTGCTCCGCCAGGCTCCGGGAGCTGAGGGTAGGTCTGCGCTTCCAGCCGGGTTCCCTTGCTTCCTTACCCCTTGGATTGGACATGCTGCTTTGCCACAGGTGGGTCTTGGGGCATCATAGTTGGCGGTTTTGGAGCAGATGGTTTTTACCCTTGATTCAGCACACCCCATTTAGGTCAGGCCCTGGGAGACCTCCGAGCAAACACTGAAATTCAGTGTAGCGCATTGTAATTTCCTGGATGAGATCTCTGTGTCTCCCAAACATAAGACTTGCTGTGAAGCACAGCAGGGCATTTTCTTAAAGAGCTCAGCAAAATGCTGCTGACAGTGTCGCCGAGCAATGCTAATCCGACATCGCATCGGTCACGGCTCCTCGGGTTACCGTCCAGCTCTGGAGAAGAGAAGGGCCATTACTGTGGGAATGAGGGACCTCGTGCTGCAGGGACACAGTCGGGGCATTAGCAGGAAGAAAATCTATCCTATTCCCATCACTTCCTGCAGGCTGTGTGTCAGAATGACGCACATGCCCTTGGCCTCATTTGGTGAGGGGGCTGCAGAGGGAGGGAGGAGGGAATGAGTTGGTCCCCAGGGACACGCAGTTTGGCTTCACAGGGTCACGATGCTCTGAATATTTGTTCAAAGTTGTTAAAACTGAAGGAGTGAACGACAACCCTTGCTGGCTATGCATTTGTCTAATTATTGTTATTTTCCCCTCCCTGACTCAGGAGGGCTCTTGTGGTTACTTTAGATGCATCATGGATTAAGATAGGCTTTGTCACAGCCTTTCCCAGCCTCGTAAATGGAGTCCAAGAATGAGACAGGAGGTTTTTCTCCTAGGGAAACCCAAGCGGTGGTAGCATATGCTGCGGCTCAGTGTATTCTTCCAAGATGCTTCTAGGGGGATGAAGCACAAGAGAAACTGTGGAGAGTCAAAGCATTCCTTAACCTGACGTTTAGACCTGTCTAACTTGGAGGCTAAACTGCGAAAGTCTATTTCAGTCTCAGTGTTTTATCCAATGTATTTTACGTTAACACAAGAAAAGAAAGTTTCCTCTTTTGAGGAGACCTCCTGTTTCTAGTTCCTGTTGTTGCTTGGAAAGATCCCTTGAGTGCCCCTGATAAACGGAGGCCTGATGGTTAAGTCCTTGACTGTAGCCTGTTAAGTTCAGTGCCAGAAAACCAGCAAGCAGCCAGCACCAAGCACAGTGACAGGCGGCCTGTTGCAGGAGCGCAGATGTGTCCAGCCCTGTGTCACCAGGGGCAGCCCAGAGAGCCCTTTTGCTAGCAGGAATATTCAGTGTAGACATTCAATGAATATGCATTTGGCTTCCCAGGGAGAAGAGGGCATGCTGAACGCTACCATCTTCTTGCTTTCCAGTGTAGTAAACAAGCACAGGGCTATGTCAGTAGCGAAGAAACCAAGTGCGATCTGTACTGACCAAACCTGAGTCAGTTGTCAGCCAAAATTCTATTCTTTTCTTTTTTTTCCCCCCTAGGAAATACAGATTTGGGTCAAGTGAAATATCTCACAAATAGGTGCTGAAATACTTGGGTTAAAACAAAAATAGCCTGGCCTGCCCCAAGTTTTTGAAAATAGTCAAAACACTTTCACATGGACGTGCTGGAAGGAAAAATAGTAGTATGGTATTTTTTGTTTGAAACAAGAAACAATTCAGAAACTAACGTCATAATTTGACATTAGGAAAAGAAAAGCTTTAAAAATATTTGATTGTTTTGTTTTTGACCCAAGATAGCTGTTTCTGTTTTTCAGTTCATTGAAAAAAAGTGATGTTTATTTTGGGTTGAAGCCCAACTCGGCCCTCCCTTGTCAGTTTTCTGTAATGTAAGGAAAATGCAAAATCAGTTCTGTATGCAGCTCAAGTTCTAACCTCTGTCTTAACCATCCGTCACATTATGAGGCACATCACAGACTAATGTTTTATTTGTCAAATGTGGTGCTGTGTTTCAGCTCTCTGGCACCCAATGAATGAGAGTTGCACAAGGAAGGAAAAAGGTAATGAAATCACTGAGGTCTTGAGTTTGGTTTGCAGAGCTGATGCGTGATTCGCAATGAGGAGCTTGGCTGAACGGAGGTGTTAACCTTGATCTTGGTGCCGAAGCCCCCATGCATTTGAGAAGTGAACCTGGCAATAAATGATTTACTTGAATTCTGGAAGGATATTTTAGACTGGACACTCGCTCCTAATAATAAACCTCGTTTGAGAGGAGAAAAATGGACCACTGGTTTCCAAGAGAGGATTCTTCCCTCCCCACTTTTTAAATGAGTCAAATTATGAGACCTTCTTGAATTTTAATCTACCACCTTGTGCAATGCCTTAACCTCTGACACATCCTTTGTTTTTCTTCATTTCTGCTTGTCCTCACCATTTTCCCTGTCTCCCCATGGCCTGTGGGAGAAGGGAACCCTGGGCCCTTTGTCTGCTAGGGTAGCATAAGGCACAGATGGCTGCGATGGTCTTCTGTGGGACTACTCTTTCACCATGTAGTGTTTTGCTATAATTTTTAGGTTAATTCATCAGAAATCTCTCCCAGGAGGCCCTGGCCATGGACGTATCGCCTGAATGCTCAGGGTGGTGGCGTGGACGGCGTGCGCGGGATGGATTGCGCCGAGGCGCCGGGTGCAGCTTCACCGTTTTTGCCCCGAGTTGCTGTCGCGCTTTGCTGCTCGGGCTCTGTGACTTGTCTCCCTGCACCTCCTGCTCCTTCGCACCCTTCCTGCTGGATGGAAGCCCTTTGGGAAGGGGCTGCTGGCACGCAGCCTGACCCAGCAGCTCTGCAGTTTCAGCGGGTGCCTCTAGGTGCTACCACAATGCAAACAATAATTAATCAGTGCCCAGCACCTCCTGGTTCTGGCTGAAACCAAACGCAATAAAAAAGAGCTCCCTGGGGGCCAAATCTACTAGGTTGTGTAAACAGTTTCCCAGTGACAGTGGTAGAAACGCCATCCCTGGGGACATCCAAAGTCCATGGCAGAAAGCAGCACTGGTCAGTGAGCTGGGAGCAACTGGGCGCTGGCTGAGGGAACAGACAGGACTTGGTTTTCTGGACTGTTCTTCCAGAGGGCATCACTGTGACCAGAAGTGACCTGCAGGGCTTGCAGTGTCTGACTGCTGCCATCCCCCAGTGGTGGTTTGGTTTTGTTATTCAGAAGCACAAACAAAAGGGGAGAAAAATGTAGAAGCGAAATGTTACGTGAAGCTCCTCCGGTCAAAGTGTACCACTCATTTTTAAGCATGGGGAAGAGGGTTGATCTCTTTCTTTGTTAGTTTTAGGCTTGCATTTGGGCAAATCTTTAACACTTCTGCCCAATGTGTTTACGTCAAAGTGTAACTAATTACAGGGTGATAATTGCATTAAGTCAGAAATGAAGGATAGAAGCCAGGGGAAGAGGAGCCACTGAGTGCAGAGGGCAATGGATGGAGAGGGGGCCAGGAGAGGCTCTGCAGAGCTTGTGTGTACAATGCAGTTCTGCTTCAGCTCTCGTTTATGCGGGGTTTGGTTTTCCTTGGTTCCTCTAGGGGAGCCCAGGCTGGAGCAGAGCAGTCCCCATTGCATGAGGCAGGATCATTTGATGTATTCAGTGCATTTATGTTCTTGCTCACCAGGCTAACAAAATGCCTCGGAAGCAGCTCCATCCTGGATGAAGGCAGTGGCTCCTTCCCTCCAAGAAGGTGCTAATCCCCGCGTCGGCATTTTTTCCCACTAGCCCTGCAGGTGGCACAGCAAGCCTGATGTTTCCGAGCTGCCTTCCCAGTCACT
Organism: Rhynchotus rufescens; assembly: GCA_032273925.1. NCBI lineage: Eukaryota > Metazoa > Chordata > Aves > Tinamiformes > Tinamidae > Rhynchotus > Rhynchotus rufescens. The sequence continues at coordinate 15,289 of JAVCKT010020885.1, forward strand.
ATCTTCCCTTTCTATCATTTTACAGTGCAAAAGCAATCGTGGAGCGGGGGGGAAGAAAAGACTAGCGGGATATGCTAAGGTTATTCCTAGGATATGCTACCAAAGCACTGTGACTTTTCTTAGCTGGTTCCCAAGGCTTTACTTCAGGCAGGTTCGCAGCAAGCAGATTATCTTCTGCTCGCAGTGTCAAGATATTTTGGACTTCTTGGCACCGCTCCTAAGCGAACGCTGCGAGAGAGTGCGCTGCCAAGCTCCTAAAAATGAAGATAACTTTTAGAAGTCTGTTAGCTGCACGCTCCCTATGCTCCCCTCTCCCCTAGCAGCAGGTCCTGCTATCTCAGGATCTCTGGATGCCATCCGAGTCGAACGGAGCGGGTTCGGGGCTGTGGAAACGGGGCTCAGCAAGGGCCCGTAGCCTGCAGGCCTGGTGGGAATTCCTGCTCGTTAGTCCTTGCTGCTCTTCGTGGCCTTGGGCAAGTCACTTAACTTCTCCATCTCTGGCTCCCTTTCCTGGCCTATAAAATAAGATAACTATTACTATCACATACCTACCTGACAGGTTTTTCCTCACTAGTAATAATTAACATTTGTAAAATATTCTGTGCCTGTGTTTATTTTTTATTATAGTACTTTTAGATCTATTATAGTGCTGATATTGTTGCTGTTACAGATTTGAGCTCCTGTGTGAAATTATACCGGAAATTAAGTCATTTTTCTAATGAGATATAAAACAGCTTGTGGTTGGTGTGGTTAAGTGGAGTTTTAAGTTCCTTTGCAGCATGACGGCAGTATGAAGTAGCTGAAGCCTCTCCATGAATCTCACCTTCGTATCTGTGACAAAATGAACTTTGTATACAAAAGATTATTCATGATCTGATCTTAATTCTAGTGGAAATGGTAGTTTTTTGAACTATTAAATGAGTAGATTGGGAAGTTCAAGATTTCGTTTTCATGACCTGGAGGGGTAGGGTGCACCCCGGGAGTGTTGTTAAGTCAGGTCTTCATGCAGGCTGCTGCTGCCGCACGCTGCGTGGTCCTGCAGCACAGGTTGGAGCTGAACTCGCGGCTGCTGCCTTTGTGAAAACATCTGTGACGTTAATCTTGCCTTTCATTTCTTATATTTGTTTTTACTACAATAATTGGCTTAAGTGAGAGCTGACTAGAAATAGCGAATGTTTTTCCTCTCCATGCAAGGGGAAAGAAGTAGGGTTGAGAGCTTGCTTGGTGGACCAGCCTGCTGCCTTTTTATTTGTTTTTGTCTTTTTGTTACTGTTGTTTTGCTTTTTTTTTTTTTTAAGGATGCTGTGGTTGCTCATTATGAGCTCCAATTCCTTAGTTTGTCCCTAGAATACTTTCATTTAAAATGTGATTCTTGCCTCTTCTCCATCCTTTCGGTTCTCCTTTTTCATCTTCGCTTTCCTACCTTTGTTTTTCAGTTGTGGTCATGTTTACTGTGACAGTTGTTTTGGTGATTGAAGGCTGCATTTTCTGCTTTGTTTGCAACATATAAGGCATGCTAATTAGAATGTACAAGCGTTCTGGATCATATCAAAGGTCCGTCTCAACCATTTTTCTGTCTCAAAAAACAAGCTTACATGGGACTATAAGAATAATAGAAGTGTAGAGTGATATTTCCTACAAATACTCCTGAAGTCTCCAGTAAAGTGCATGTTTCCTGAGACAAAGGTGGGATCTTGGCATTTAATGGCCCTCAGTGGATTATTTTATTTTTTTTCTGAGAATTGATCTCATCACTTGTATCCATGTAAACTTCTGGCATCTGTCACATCCTGTGGCATTGAGCTTCCTGGTGTAACAATGGTTGGTGCAAAGAAGTGCCTGCCGCATTTAGTTGTTTTGAACCTGACATCTGCTACTTCCATTGGATGCCCCCGAAACTGCTGCATTATGGAAAAAAAAGATAATTCCTAGGATCTCTATCACAAATGATTAGTTATTTATCTTCTAGAGATAAGAAATGATAGACATTAGGCATGAGGTGGCAGGTAACCTCCTCAGGTTAAGGAAATGAGGATAAAAAGAACTGTTTTTAGATACTGCCTTGGATTGATTCTAGACAACGGGTACAAGAACAAGTGTTTTGGATGTTTAACAGTAGCTGAACTGGCTTGGCATCCTCTCAGAATGTATGATGACCGAGGAGGTGTCCTAAATCAGCTTAGTTTCAGCATTTTCAGACTGAAATGTGTTGATTCATTGTAATTAATCTGAGAGAGAAAGCATATTCTTAATATTTTGATTGATGGAACCTGTGAAGTAGGACCAGGGAACATTATTTGGTATTTGTATATATACGATATTTGAATATGTAAAGAGCTTCTTGTTGCTTTTTTTCTGAGCATCTGCTACAAATGTTGTTGGAAGGAAAGCCTGAATGGGATGAACTTTGGTTTTGACCCAGCATGGCTGTTAGTGTGAAGGACTGGGCTGTTTTCATCCCTTTTCAGCCGAGGGAGGCTTTTCCTCATGGTGCTTAGAGAGTCGAGTTCTAGAAGACTATAAGGAAAGGTGTGAGGCCTTTGCCTTTAATCAGAACTGTAATGTCCATCTGTATAGTGGGAGCAGATGGGATGGGAAGATGCTCTCCCTTAAGTAGCTGCTTCTCTTCTTGCTTTGCTCTCTAGCACCCAAAGGATACTCACCTGGCCAAGTGATAGTGAGAAGGAAAGCTTAAACTAAGCAGAATCAAATGCAGAGAGAAAGAAAATCAAAAGTGACTCCCCTGAACACAACAAAGAAATTGTTGACAAAGTTCCAGCCTTGATTGAGGAAAATAGAAGACTTTATTTTATTTGTTTTTTTTAACTCATCTTCTACCCCCTTTCCTGCCCTTTGCTCCCCTGGAGAGAAGTCTGGATGTAACACTATTGCGAAGACTAGGCCTGTGATTAAGTTCTGTTTTTCAAAGGTGATCCCAGCATGATTAAAACCAGGTGGCCCCCATGGCGTGCAGCAAGGGAGCCAGATGTGCTCTGCAACTGGATTGCCATTTCCTAGCCCAGCTGCAAACAGTTGATTGTCCACTCACTCTGGATATTAGAGCCGTGACCTCCTCTCTTCCCTACCTCCCCCATCTCCTGTCTGCTTCCCCCGGTGACATTTGAGAGGAGAGAAGTCCCTTTAGACTTGTTTGTCACTGTTACAACCATCCCTTTCTCCCTTCACCTCCCTGCTCCCAGCCTTGGTTCCGCACTTCCATTACTCGCAGATGTTGGAGGGTAGGAGCTGACAGCACTGGCTTTTACCTCTCTTTCCTTTATTTGCATTTTTTTCCCCTCTCCATGTTCCGGCGTGTGTGCACTGACCCCAAAGCACTCCCAAGTCAACTGGTTGCGTCTGAATCCACTTAAAGGTGAAGGGATAAAGCAATTTTCTTCAAAATGTGGTATAAACTGTTTAGTTTTTGCCGTCTCTAAAGGCCTGTAATGAGAGGGTGGCCCTGTCCTAGAACAAGCCCTGTCTCACCCTGATCTATAAAATTTGGAATAGGTTAATCTTTTCCCACAGCACTGGCCTGTCAGCCCTTTTTTGCTGAATTAGGGCTCTAATGCAGGGATGGTGTCAATAATTGCTTAGTAAGCCATACTTAAAAAAAGAGTCACAATCAATCGTCCCAACATTAGGATGTCATAATGCATCAATCCTGCATTAGGAAGTCGCAATCCATCACTTTGACATCAGCAGGGACAGCGGATGCTGGTAGCCCTGTTAAGGCCTAGGGGAAGCTGGAAGGGTTCGGTAGGGCTTGCATCAACTTTGGGCTTGGCATTAAAGGGTTTGTCCCCTGCTGTGCTTTTAAAGTTGATCCTGAATTTGTCTATCTGGAAATAGAGGGGCCGGGGATGCTAACTGGGATTCCAGGGTTGTCCCTGGAAATGCCTCTCCCCCGGTTTGTAGCTCACCTCTTGTATTTTAAGCCTCAGACTTTCTCTTGCTTTATCAGAGCTCCTTCATGTAGTGCATTCTGTGCATTTAAACCCTGCAAGCTGTGTCATTTCTGCTCCACAATATTTGTATTCGGGGCAGAGACATTCAGATGTGTTAAATGCTGTTTGGGGAACAGCGTGGTGGGGAGTGAGCCTGAGGGTGGCAGTTGTTACTCCACTTGGGGACTGAGCTCAGCTCCCTGCAGGTGAAGCCCAAGGTTTCTCTTGCTACATCGTGCATTTACAGGCCTTGCTTTTTAAAATGTGTGGTGGGGCTGGTGTGTTATGTGAGCTGTCTCAGTGCAGTTCCAGCAGGCTCCGCGAGACTAACAGTCTGCTTTAACGCTTGCAGTCTCCTCTCCTTTCCGTGCATCACTGGTGAGCTAGTTTGTTTCAGTCTTAAAAGTTTTGAATCTTAAAAGTAGCCTTCAGTTGGAGTACTGGGCAGGGGGGTAAGGCAACAAATGAGCTACAAGGAGCTACGTGGAGGAGATCTTATCCAGAGGCTCTTGCAAGGGCAGCTGCAGAAGCCACCCGTGGGCTGCTCTAATGTCCCTTAATGCACTTTTGGGAAATGGGTGCTGCTATCCGACAGGCCTGGGCACCCATTCTGTCAGGGCAGTGGATGTGACCAGATTTCCAGTAATTTGCAAAGGGCTGCTTTAGTGCTGAGTGTGCTAGGAGTTGCTGAAAGCCACAGAAAGGCAACTTCTTCCCCAGAACAGAGAAGGAAAGAGTCGCAGTGGAGATGAATTCCCAAAGCCCAGTGAAAAGTCGCGAGGAAAGACTGGTTGAATGCACAGGGTTGCCAGCAGGTCTGTCTCATAGCTGCGGGGGCCAGTAATCAGTGTAAAACCCTAGGGATGGAAAGCTCTGGCAGAGTTGGCGGTCGCTGAAGGCATCTGCTTTGCTCCAGTGAGAGCTAGCAGATAAAGATAAGCACAAAGTGTGGTTTTTCCAGGTGTAATTCTCCTTTATCCAGAAAGATGATGTAGTTTCTTCCTCTCCTGGTATCAACTCTGTCTCCTGCTGAGCTCCTGCCTGCTACCTCATTCTATGCTTTCATAAATCCCTTCCTAGTAATCAATTTGAAAGGAGTCCGTCCTACCAATTATGCTCTTTCCAAACCCCTTCTGTCCTGCTGTAACAACTCATTCCTGCTGTAACTTTTCTTAATTTATTAATGTCTGGATTTTATAAAGATTTTGTCTTTATCTAGACCTGTCTACAAAAGAGTCTATATGGAGACATGTAGAGAATCTACATGGAGACAAAACTACTGTTTTAGGGTGTTTGCACAATACTTATCTATGTAAGACCTATCTTAGTTCTTACATTTTGAGAGCAATGCTGTAGATGGTTACCTGTTAGCTCTCAACTCAGTTTTTCAAAGCTGCCCGAAGGCATCTGAAGTGGATGTCCAAACCCCCTTGAAAAATTGAAAATCCTTTTCCTTGAAATGGAAATCCCATTGAAATGTGGTAGAGATGAGCAGAATGATTTAAGAATAATCTATTCCTCGTTCTGTTACAAGCGATTACCTTGTGTTTTTTTTGTTCTACATTGATTGAAAAATCTGTCACCATGGCTGAAGATGTCACTGTAGTTACCTAAAATTGTTGATAACCATTGATCAATTCTTCCCTTGGAATTTATTGCTGTGTAAAGAGCCTATTGCTGGAAAGGTTGGTACGTGCGGGCATTGCTTGCCCTTCTCATGCCATCATAGTTCCTGTATCCTTTCTGCCCAAGAGACGCTATCAAGAGAGAAATACAGCCAGGGTGAGCACTTGCTTCAGAAAGAACGTCCTTAAGATAGGTATGGAGCTCAAAGGTTGGGGCCTAGAGACTTGAGATTAGTCTCTGTTTTGGGATTAAAGAATTGGGGCAGACTGGAGCCACACACAAGCCCTGGCCCCCCGCAATCTCGCTGCGCAACTTCAGAGCGAGAGCACGTGGCGATTGGTTGAGTTGTATCTGCTGTCACGAGGACCCCATGCTAGAGTGACCTTCACAGTTGATCTGGTTCTAATTATAATCCAAGTAGTTTTAAACATTCATTGAAATGTCATCTTAATTGCAACCTAATTTCTTCAATTGTAGCCCATTCATCAGCTGTTAATCATTTTTTAATTGTGTGGAAAGTTTGAAGGGTTAGTAACAAGCTGTTTGTTAGCTAGAGGTCATGAAAAGGGTTATAAAAATTGCCTGACTAATTTTAAATAATTAACAAATGAGTATACTCCCAAATTTTAAGGTACTTCAATATTTGCTCAAGATACTAAGCATTACAAGTCAAGGAAAGTGAATTTTAATCCTGATAGAAATGTGGATATTGAATGTCTTTGCTTCTTAGGAAAATACTGGATGACAAAATGGAGTTTTTTAATGGCCTCTTAATTTAGAATTGGATTAAAATTATTAGTGAGATTTTAATTGTAATCTTGTAAAGACACGCGCATTATGGGAAAGAAGAAAGAAAATTGATATCTTTTTTTCAAGACAAGTAAAATCTTCTCACTGTTTCCAATAAGACCAGCTGTGAGCAGAAGTCACTAGGAAAAAAAAGACATAAAGCTGAAAAGCAGCAGTATTTAAGATCACATTTGTCTCTTCTGCTTCTGATCTTGTATTTCAGTTTGATATTTGACTTTGTCTCATATCGTAGGGTTATCATGTTTTTCAATTTTTAAAGCAGTGAATTTGATCACTGTAAGCTGTTAAGATTTTTCTATTACAGGGAATCTTGATATTGGTTAAATGGGATCTAAGGCGGTAGAGAGCCCAAGTGTCTCAACATCAACTCCTTCCCCTTGATTTTAAGGTCATGGTGTCAGTTTAAGCACTGAGAGTCAGGGAAAATCCCTGTCATGTTGTAAGAAATTGTACAGGAGCAGCAGCAGTCGCGTGTCCCAGCTGCATTGAAATATTTCCAAGAGGATCAAGCTGCTCACTCTAATGGGAGCAGTGAACAAAGTACCTCGACTTCTTCCCCTCTCTGAAACAACATAGAAACACCCCTAGATCTCATCTATTTTCCTATATCTACTTCCCAGAGGTAGAGAAAGATAAGACTGCAAAAGGAGAAGTTCTTGCTGAAAATCATATCTTGTAAAAGGAGAGTGCTTGTTCTACCTCCTCTCCCCCAAATTTCCATTCCCCAAATCCTGACAATTCTGCTTCTGCACAGATGAAAGTTTGTTCCTTCTGTTTTCCTTTGCCTATTTTGTGTCTTTTTTCCTGATGAGAAAGATCATCTTCTTCTTCTTTGCTCATGTGCGTGTGCTACAGCTGCATGTGAGATGTCTGCCACATGATTTATACAGCGTTTGGGGAAAGATTTGTATCGGAAGGTCCCTCCACTCGGCCATAATTTAGTGCCATTTCTCGAATTCCCAGAAAGTCAACATCCATGAGCTCCCACTCCTGAAAATAAATATGTGTCATCTTCAGAGTAGATTCCAATCAGCATATGGGCAAAAGTGAAGAGAGTGATTGGAAAGTGAAAGCGATTATTTACCATATATCACGAAGGTATTTTGGATATATCGCCTTTCCTTAGGGGATGTGAAGGGATCTGGAGACAGAGCTCACGCATGGAGCGCTCCCTCCGGAAGGAGCAGATTATCAGAAGGGAAAAAAATGTTTAGGCAATGACCAAGAGCAGCACAAGCATACTTTGTTCTGTGGAGACTATATAACCTCAGTGAACTATAATCTCATCCTTTCTTTCCCATTCTTCCCCCTCCCCATGTTCTCCTATGACACAGTACAGAGGCAGCTCTCTCCTCTTGAGGGAGGGAAGAAGGGGAAAACGAAAGGAAGAAGGGTCAGTTCTCACCACCCTCCTCGCACCCACCAGTGCAGCAGTGGGACTAGCTGCCATCAGCTCCCACTTCCTGACAGCAAAAGGCAAAATCCAGTGTGAATTGGACCCAGCTGAAAGATTAACAATTTCACACATAAGAAATGAATCATAACATTATTTGGAGTATATTTTATAACTTGTGTTGTATTCCCATCCTGAAATACTTTTTTCTTTTTCTTTGTCTTTGAAGCTGCAGCAAAAGAGGGAATTTGCAGTGAAGTGGTTATCAGCGTATTTGTCCCTGCAGCCCTCCTTGCTCTTATCATGGCAGTGCAATGAACTTGCCGTTTAGGAAAAGCTATAGGAATTAATGGATTAATAGGATTAATGACAGTATAGAATAACAGTGCCAGTTTAGTTTTGTTTTTGCTCTTCTCTGTTCCATTCAGCAGTCCTGTTGTTGACACCCCTGTAGTGTCTAAAGGAGGGAATTCTTCCCTTTGGCTCTTACTGTCACTCCCTTTCCATGTCCACTTAAGTGAAACCTTTCAAATATCCTCCTTGGGCCCCAGGTGAGGAAAGAAAAGCCTATCTTCCTCTTTTTGCTTTTTTTCATCCCAGAATCTCTGGCTGTGCCCTGAGGTCTGTCCTTGATGTCCTGCTTAAGTTTGAGGGTTCTCACCCACCAGTTCTCTCCTTCGTTGTTTGTACAAAGCCTGTCAGAAGAGTCGGGTTTGTGGATTCAAAGTTGAGTCCTCAAAGCAGTGTCCTGAAAGCTTTGGGTGAGATGTTACTTCTGCCCCCCCCATTATTTCTGGTTACACAGATTCAAGTTTGGCTGTGCAAGCAAGAAAGAAGAATGATATTAAAATAGTGGCCTTATTCTGACTGCTGTGCTTAAAAAAAAGTGTGAAAAGAAAATGAAACCGAGAAGGGATGAGTGATTCCAGATTGAATCTCGGTGAGAATTAATTTCCTAGAATTGCTAAATTAATGTCATCAGTAGCCAGCATCTGTAACAGGCAAAAGACATCCAAAGAGATCAGAGCAGTAGGGAAGAGTGTTCTGATCTGAGCAACCCTTTTGAGAAGAATTTCATTGAAACTTGCTGGGTAGTTGTCAGGCATTATGTTGGTTTGGGGTCCATTCATTTAAAAAAAAAAAAAATAATAATAAAAAATAAAAAAAAAAATGCCAGCAGTCTCCCAGGATTAGCCATCAAATCCACTTTGGCTCTGTGCTCAAGGAGTATGATTATTTAAGATACTAGGCATTTAGTAGAATGTTTGTGCACGTTCTGGCACACAGTGACTTTTGGATAACTATGTATGAAAAGTAATTATTGTTAGGGGAAATATTGTCAATAGTGTACTCCTAGTACGCAAAGATGTACGGTGACCTGATGGCTCCCTACAAATGGAGAATGCTGTGAAATATTGCATCCTGGCTACATTTTCTATTTCCTCCAGGAATCTCCATGCTTCTTTAGACAGTGGTGATGCTTGTAGAAAAAACTCTTGCTTTCAGAGGCAGTAAATGCTAACCAGACCGCCTGGTGATGCAGCTCGTTTCTCCCCAGAGCCCTTCCAGGGGAATTTTTCTATGAATGACTTTAGCAGAACCGCTTGAAGAGCCATGAAATACGCAGCAATGAGATCACAAGGACTCCATTTAATAGGATTTCTTTTTTGGGGTCCCAAGAGTAATGTCATGCCAATAATTCACCACTGCAGCTCCTTTCTGTTCCTTAGCAGCACTAAAGAACCCTGAGCAGCTTACTTCTGAAAAAAACATGCCTTCCCTAGAAGGATCTGATCCAAAAAATGCACAGTAAACACTTAATTGAGCAGTCTTTATACAGCTTTGATATCAAAGCTGTTTGAAATCGGTAGATTCCAATTTTGTCTTTGTTTCATGTTTCAGCAGTGCCAATTAGCAAACAGAAACAAAACAAGTTTTAAAATAGTTATCAGAAAATAAAGTGATATTTTGAAGGATGAATTTGGGCCAGATGAGGGCATATTATCTCATCACATTCATTAAAGTAAACATATTTATAAATATACTGCTCATGCTCCAGCTTTACACAGAGAATTCAAATGGTGAATGGGGATAATAGAGTTCTTGTCCAAAATAAAAGCAGTTTCCTGCACCCATTCAACTTTCCTTTTTAGAAGAGAAATAAAATCTAGAGGGAGGAGCAGCTTTGTGACCAGCCCTTGCTGATCATTTGAACATGATGTGAATAAGGAAGGGAAACATTTTCCCCGTTGCAGACCTGAGGTAGGTCCTGTCCTGAGGAGTTGATGCTTGGAGCATCTCAGCAGGACTGCGCAGCGGAGATGGGCAGTGCTGGGATTGTTTGAGACATAAATGCCAAGGTCTCGTCCTGCACCATTGGTACGAAGGAGGCACTGTTGCTTTGAAGTGTTTAAATCACACTGAAATGAGAATATGATGGTTCCCAGAGGACCTTGCAGCACGTCTGTAGATGGATTTACCAAGTATAGCAGGTCCTTCTTGCTCCTATTTGAATTGCAAAATTTGAGGCAAGCGTTGCTGGCAAAATTGGGGAAGAGTGAGGTGAAGTGCTTTTCCGAGACAATTCTGCCTTTTCCACCAAGCCTGAGTTGGGAAATCCAAAGCACAGTGTGTTTGTTGCAACATTTTGAGTATCGTCAGAAGATGATTCTCTTTAGAAGGGCTGTGACTCGTAAAACTTTTATTTAGGGCACCAAATCTAAGCAGTGGGATTTAAGGTTTTGTGCCCTGTAAGTGTGGAGTTTGACAGTGTCCATGGATGGTCTCTTTCGTTCAGACTGGGCTATATATATTTATATATATATATTGGCTTCTGATGTTTTCTTTATGTGCTTAAACATACTTTGTCAAAGTATGTGGATACTGAGAGGGTGGATGGTACGTGTCTCTAGCTAATCTGGAGAGGAACATAATAATAAAACAGTGCTAATAATGAGAAGGGGCAGTTTGTGTCCGTGTGCTGTTAGGGAACCAGCACAGCCCTGGCTGCTGCTGTGATGGACTGAATGCAGAGAAATTCTGTGGCTTTTTGCTTGTTTCACCTTTTGTGGAACGCCCTGAATATTTTTTCAAAGGAGGTAAATTTCTGGGGGATCTTCCTTGAGCATTTTGAGCTCTAGCTTTCTCATTTTGATGTTAAGCTGCTTCAGAGTCTCTGACATTCAGTCCCAGTCCTGGATATTTTTTTTTGAGTTAAAACCTGCTCTTCGTTTCTCACTGCTGCCTTTGGTGGAATTATCTCTAGGGCAGTTCAGGCTTCTCCAGGGCCTGAAGCAGAGCTGCAGGGGGGCTCTTAACCAAGTACCATGTGGCACCTCTGTACAAGAGCTTCTTCACTGCCAGGGCAAAAAGGCTTGGAGATGAATGGAAGCATCGGTTCAGATACATAGCTTTCAGTTTAAAGAATTCCCAGAAACATCTCTTCCTGCCAGAACACCATCACAGTTGCCACCTCTGAATATTCTGAAATCTAAATAGAAGATAAAAATGAGTGAGCAATGTTTTTTGCTGAAAAACACTTAAAAATATTTTTGAGAATAAAATAGTCCCCCCCCACCATGAGACATGAGCTGTGGCTTCAGGTGTCTTGCAGAGCCTCGCTTGCTTCCTTTATTTATTTATTTATTTTTAAAAAGCTTGTCCTTCTTCCTGATATCTTTATCAAATTCTTATTGAGCCATATTTTAAAGAAAAAAAGAGAGCACCACCACGCGCGCTCAGCGCAGCAGTGAAAGCTCTAACTTAACGCCTCGTGTTCTTCTCGGATTTCTGAGGCGCTGAGGCCTCGCGAATATGTTTCCAATATCCTCTCCCGCTCTCTGTTAGTGTTTTACTCCGCTCCATGCTGTGGAGGTCCCGACCCCGCGGGCCCCGGGGGACGGCGGCGGGAAGGGGGGTCAGGCCGCGGCCGGCGCGCGGAGCCGCCTTCCCTCTGCCCGTCTAATACGTTTAACCTGGAAGGGGCCGGTGCCGGCCAGAGATTAGATTACCCATGTTGGCATGTTTGGCCTAACAAATGGCAAATGGATGACGTGCCAGGCAACAGCTAATCGCTGCTGACACAGATCTATTGCGAGGCCTTTGAGAGGAGGGGATAGTTCATGGCCGCAACGAGGTTTCGTCCCGCCGGCTGCGGAGTGAGTTGAGGAGTTGAGAAGGCCACCGGGATACCTGTCTCTTTGCATCTGGAGCCTTGCAAGCCCCGCGTTGTTTCGTAAAGGTCTTGCTGGCCCTCGCAGAGGCTGATCTAAATGTCCCGGCCTCCTCCAGGCGATAGGTCGTGAGCGCCCGAGCCGCTGCCGTCGCGGAGCCGCTGCCATCGCGGAGCGGCTGCCGTGCGTGCGGCCCACGCCTCTCCCTGACCCCACCTGCGTCTGGGCCCGGGCCGCTTTCTGGACAAAAAGAAAGCGAATGGCCTCCGCAGTGCTGCTGCAGGGGAGAGTGAGGCACCGGCCTCGCTGGGAGGCTGCCTCCCTCTGCCTTGCTGAGGGTGTGGGCTGAGAAGGGGCTGTGTGGCTCCTCTGCTGAATGCCCAAGTGGGTGATAGAGGCTCAGGATGAGCGGCGCTCTGGGGCACAGCGGGGCCCATCTGGAGCTCGGTTCCTGTTTGTCCACTTTGGGTTCCTGTCCTGTCTGAAAGTGGGGCTTACGTTCTGAATACATTCGGCTCTGGGTCGGTAAAGAATTAAGCTGCTAGTTCTTTTCCTGGGTGCACCGTTCCTCTGAGCTCTAGTTGCTACTTTTGTACTGTTATAATTTGGGACATGGGGAGTGGTGGGATTTGCTAAGACCTCTTTGAAGACTGTGAAGGCAGCTAAAGTCCTTCCTAGATTAAGTGAGTCATTGCTGTTAGTACTTCAGCATTTAGGGGTATTCTTGGCACTATTTACTACATCTTGCCATTTTTCAGACCCTCCTGTGCAATAGTGAAAGCAGTGCCTGTTATGTCCCATTTTGTTCCTGGTGCACCCTGAGCTTGAATTCAGTGGGTCCCTGTGTAAAATGGTCTGAGCAAGCAGCAGAACCTGGGCCCTGTTCTGTGCTGTGAACTCAGGTTCTTTCCAGCTCCTTATTTATTTCCACAATAATATTGTGGAAATTTCTAGGTTGTCAGTTGCCCCGTTCACCCTTAGTCTGTCTCTGAGCTGGCTTGTCATTCCCCACCTTCTCCCCTGGAGGAGGCAATACATTAGGCCTGTGCTGTTGTGGGTTCCAAGATGAGCTGAGGGTCATTGGCATGGGAGGAAATAGATTCCAGTTGTGTTTTATGTTAGAAAGGGGGAATTTAGGGGTCTTCAAAGCTCACAAACAGAAAACTAATGTACTATGACTAAGAAACTGTTAAGATTAGCTTGGAGATGTGGTTTACTTTTGCTTTATTGCCCCCCCATACCGTGTACTTCATTGCAGTTAAGTTTAAGCTGTAATGACTATGAGGTTTGTTTTGTTTTTGTTTTTTTAATGGAGTTTAGACAGTATATACATGTATACACAACTGTCAGTCCTGTTGTCTTCTAGTGGAGTTGTCCAGTAGCGGGGATCATAAGTCACAAGGTCTAGCTGCAACCTTAGCTGCTTTCCTCTGCAGTCTTAGGCCAATTATCTCTTAGCTTTGCAGTCCTTCAAAGCTCAAATTAGATTCCAATGTCTTATTGAATGAGTGAGTTTTGAAGGCCAGCAAAGGCAGCGGTGGGGAGGAGCAGCATCACTCCGAACCGCTTACTTGTGTCTCAAGGTTCAGGGAATGAGGTTGTGGTGAGGTCCAAGCTGTGTGTTTGCTGAGTAAGGCCAGTCTGTTGGGAACCCTCCATGCAAAATCAAAGAGCATTTAGATGAGATGTCTGCTGATAGCAAGTCTATAGTCTGTATTTTGCAAAAAGGAAAGTGGACCGAGTGGGATGTAGGAGTAGCAGCTGATGGAAGGGCAGAGGAAGAGTGCTTGAGCCAAGTGAGAAATGCAAAATGCTGAAGCTTGACCTCTAGTGCCCAGGCAGAGATCCTACCAGGAGCACATGTGTTTGCACCGTCGTGCTGCCGGCGCTAGACTCCTCGCCTGCCTTTCTGCTTTCCTGTTGGTCTGTCAAGCTCAGACGTTTGATGGCAGAATATCACTCCAGCTCCTCTCTTAAGAAGGCGTCCGAACAATTGTACGTGACGCTGCTGACAGCCTGGTCGGCTGCCAGTCAACTTTATCTTCAGTGTCTGATTTCAGTTATGGGATTTTTTTTTCTCTAGCAAATCAATCTTGTGCACCCAGATGCTTCAGATCTCCGTCAGCCTTGTCAGGTTCAAATGCTATAGTCTCATCAGGCTCAACTATATCATGTATAAGTGTTATTTAGTTCAGAATTCAACTTGCCTAATTTTAGACATCTAACTATTATCAAGTCAAAGTGAATTGTTTATATTTCCAGTATAATCAGTGAGGAAAAATAGACTAGTCTCTAGGGAGTGTTTATCCTATCTCAAAATGTAAGATATAGAAGGAAAAGTTGATACAGAGGGAGCACTCTTTTGAGAGTGCCCATTTTGTCTTTTGTAGATGAAGGAAATAAAAGTGCTCAATTCAGAACTGGGAAACTATTAAATGTAACTAACAAATCCTGTTTTTAAAAAGAGCATTCTTGTGATGGAAGCTGAAGACTGAATACTCCTGAAAACAAGAAGTGAGGTCTTGCCATCAACACCTTGCTGTCAAATCTGCTTCACGCTGCGTGAAAATGGCTAGTGCAGTTTGGAGTGGTGGTTATTCCTCGGCCCACGTTGCAGACTTGGGGCCATTGCTCGTTATTGGGCAAGGCAGGGCTTCACCTTCCCCCTGTGCCTGCCAGTTGAGCTGCTGCTCTACACCTGTACTGGCACCACAGGCAAAACGGGAACGGCCGGAGATTTGAGTCTTGGGCACAGTGTTGTTAATTTGTAGTATTGCCACTGCGACCTATATGTTCACTTATAGCTTCTACCCTCCTGTAAGGTGGGCACAAAATACAGCTATGAAACGTTATCTGGGGTTTGCGTTTAAGCGTGTGCTTAAGATTTTGCTTCTGTGGATGGGGCATATGTGTTCTCAGCTTGCGTATGCCATGACCCCCATGTGTGTGCAGTGCATAGGGCCTGGGTCCCCATCCAATTAAAAATTCTAGCAGCACAAATTAAGAAAAAAAAAAAAGGAAACTGAAAATAATTCTTTGCCAGGGGATATGTTTTGCTGCTTCTGTTTTCTTCAAAATTGAGAGGAAAACAAGAGTGAGGAGGCAAAGGGGAGGAGGGATTTATGCGTACGGAGTTGGGGGCAAGAGGCAGTCTGCATTGCTGTGTAGCCAGCAAAAGTCTCATCAGCCTCTGCCTTGGCTGCTGAAAGCTGCGCCTTGGTCATGCGTGCAAAGGCTGTGGGATGAGGGCAGAGTAAGACCCGGGGGAAGGAAGGGAAGGGAGTGAAGATGTTGGGGGGGATGGGGAAGATGTGGAAAAAACAAAACAGTTATAGGGCAGAGCGCGAGAGGATGGGTTTAGTTTAATTAGGAGGCAACATGAGAGAAGGCTCCAACAACACACGCACACACACACACACGCACCCTCTGCTCCACACCCTCGCCCCCCAGAAAAGGGGAAAAAAAAATTCATCACACCAATTTTTTCATGGTCTGGCAGTCAAGTGATAAAATTATCAGATGAGGGTCCCATTCTCCTTTCCTGCAGTCACTTTCGCCAAGTGCACCATGTCTGAAATAATGAAGCAGATTTGATTAAATTTTCGCTGGCTGAAGCAGCCACGCTAATTTGGAGATGGGCTTATTAGTTTAATGACCGATCCGAATAATCAGAATTCATTAGCATTAGTGCCACTATTGTCAGCTCAACATTAGCCCTGGGCTCCAGTATGCAAAGATGCATAGTTATATATTTATATAGAGGGAGGCTGTATTTATACGCAGTGAAAGAGAGAGGGAGAAAGCAATAGAGGAATTATACATATGCATTTACATTTTTATTCATATCTCTTATTGTATTTCCTTGTCCATTAGCAATATAGATAAGAGAGCCAAATTATAATGAGACTTTGTAAGAGAGTGTCAGTCTTGGTCAGCTGCAGATAGTCCAGCCTGGCACCCCACGTAGGTAGACTTTGAGACCCAATTTGCACATAAAGGCAGTCCTCGTTTTCTTCCTGTAAGAAGCCATCAACTTTGGCTGTTTTTTGGATTCAGAAATGCTAGAAAAGTGCTGAGATTTGGAGCGAAGGAGGCACATTCCCCAAGAAGCAGTGAGATTTTAAGGTATTTAATCTGCTCCTTGCAAAGCACGTTCAAGAGGAGGTGTCTGTCAGCTCATGAAAGACTCTTTCTAAAGAGCCTGTGGGGCCTCATCTGCCATCATCTTGAAGGTATGATTTGGGAGTTGCCCTCTCCAAATTGGTGAAGCTAGTCAAGGGTTGGCGTAAATGCACAAAGAAATTCAGTTCCTGAAGGTCCAATGGTGGTAGCAACTTCACTGTCAATTCCAACTATTGCTCAGATAAATAAAACAAAACAAGATTATTTCGCATTAAGGCTGCACAAATGCCAAAAAACATGCACATTAGGAACTGTAATGTTTTCTCAGGCTGGTTGCATGTCATGCCTGTCTTCTGATAAACATTTTTTCATATAGCAAATACTTTACTAAGTCCAAAACTTAGTAGAAAATGAAGAAATTTTTATTGTACTTACACCGTAGAAGAGCATAAATGTTATAATTATTGCATTTCTTCTGCATTTTCATATATTATGTGGTCTTTTTAAGATAGTAAAATTGCAACAATTTCTGGTACTTTTTTGGTTTTGTGTTTAAACAACCTGAATGTTAAACAACGTTTTGTAGTGTCTAAGTTTATATGTAACCTTAAAGCTAAGATGTGTAAGAAACATTCATTTAACCTTCTGTGGGATTTTTCCAGGCATCTATTGCTCTAAAATTTGTGACAAAGCTGATCTTAATAGTTTAGATTTTACTTCACCTGAAACAAACCCCAGTCTCGTACTGCTCTGCATGATCTGCCGCTCCCATTTAGTGTTAGAGAGATGTGCAGTAGGAGCCCTGCTTAAGATCTAAAGCCGACCTGATAGACATTGTGTCCACATCCATTTAATTGCTGTTGAAACACAGGTATTTCTAAGGCAGCATCTAACACATCTTGCTTGTTTGCTTTTTGTGCTCCTTTGAACAGACGTGCTTTTATTTTCACCTTTACAACTCACCTGAAGGGGCATTCCATCACAATTATATTGACAAAGTGAGATATATTAAAATAATATCTCAGAGGCTGGGAATAAATCACCAATATTTGGGGAAGCATTATAACACCCATCTGTCCATGACCCGGGTTTATATATTGATGTATGGAGGAGAGTACAAGGCGCAGGAGCCAGGTGAGTAATAGCGAAGTTGAAAGCATTAACAGACCTCAGTATCGCTGACTTCAAAGGGCTTTTCTGCGTCCTTCACTCAGCTCTTCTGGAGGTTCTGTGCTGTGCGAGAATACACTTTTTTGAGCTTTAGACTTTCAGCTTTGATGCCTGAACGGGGGTCTCCGATCCGTCTGCCTGGAGTCAGTGGCACCTCGAGAACAGTGGCACCGTGGACTTGCTGATTCTGGCTGTAAAACAGGTGCTCAAGGGTAACACGGACAGAGAGTGTCCCCTGCAAGGCTCGTGTCTCCGTGTGGTGCCTCTTTGGGAAGCAGAGCATGCGATAGAAATGCATTATGCAGATAACCATTGGCACTGCTTGCATTACTCACGTAAGGTGAATTGGAAACACTCACATTTGCCGTGACTAACTTTAGCTTCTCGATAGCTGCGCCTTCCTGGGACGCTTCCTTTCCTTTCGACTGGGATCAGCAGTGTTGTCTCAACAGCGTTATCTAATAAGGGTTTTACAGGCATTACCAGTCCGGTCTGGTAAACAAACATCAGGAATGAAGATGCTTGCAAGAAATAGCCTGGGGTCTTAGAGCTTTCTCTTGACAGGAACTCCAGAAATTTTCCCTTCCAACTACCCTTACCTGTTGTTTTGGTAATTCAGTATTATTTTAAGTGTTAAGTTTCTCTTTGTCTTCCACTGAAGAAATTTTCAGAAACAGGAGCTGATATTTCCTTAAATATTACTTATTTCTCCAAAAAGAATTTTCAAAACTTTTAAACTCATCTTTTTAAATTGGAAATACTTTCTACTCTTCAAACTGTAACGAGGGTCCTGTGGGCTTGACTAGATAGTGCAGGCATATTAAAAATATTAATAATGTTTCTGTGTTATGATACTGCGTTCTACATGAAAAAGAGCACTTCTGTACAGAGATACTGAATCTCTGTATATTCAAGGCAGCAAATCATGGGAAACAGCTGCCCTAGCTGCAATGGGGCGGCTGAATCTCTGACAAAATGAAACAAAAATGAATTTTTAAGCCTAATGAGGAAAACGAGCAATATTGCAACAGAGCACAACAGGGAAGGCATTTAATGAACGTATCGTGTTTGTATTCTCCATCCATTGCAGTGAAAGGATGAATTACAAAGATTAGTCTTGCTTCAACTGCAGGTCAGAAATTTTCTTAACAAAAAGCTTTGTGTTCTTCTGTCCCTCACATAAGAGTAAACTGGGATTAACACCAGGGAAATCATCAGAGAAAACTGGGACATGACATGGTGTAAATGAGGCCAGGAGTGGACCTAACATTCCAGCAGAATGCTATTGGCAGCCCTCAAAAGCTCAGCTCATGAACTGCTGCTTTAACTTTTCAGGAGTGTTAGCTAGAAAATGGTGCAAGTGCTGCTAATTGGGACCACTTGTTTCCTTGTTTTCGTGTATGTGTTTTACAGAGTCCTTTCTCTCTCTTATCTTTGGTGAATCCCTTTGCCACGATCCTTGTCCGTGTGGGATGATGAGGGGATTCTGCTGGCTCTCCTTGCTGCTGGGGGTGGGATTCCTCAGCGGCTGCCTGAAGTGCTTGCTCCGTGTGCCAGCCCCTGCCCTCCTGGGGGCTTCTGGCCCTTCTTAAAGCATTTGAGTGAGTATTAAGATCTTTGCAATCTGTTGCTGATGGGTTTAGACACTTGAAAAACCTGACCTGTGGCTCTTCTAATAGTCTGACTCTATACTGCAATTTTGAATGTAGTTCAGAGCGGTAATTGCTGCCTCTGTGTGGCTTTTTGGTCACTCTGTGCAGTATTGAGTAGGAGAGGTCTGAGTCCTCTCACTTGTCATTTGTTTTTCTCTGCTGCCCAGTGCCCTGGTCTGGAGTGTCTGCCTGTGCACAGCTCCCACATTGTGCCTGATGCTCCAGAACAAGGTAACTGCACCGGGCAGCAGCCTCTCCTCCTACCTGACCACGAGCATGTCAGAAGATGACTGTGTACATGAGGATCACCATACTGGATTCAGGCACTGGTTTCTGTGAATGAAATCAGTGCCAGGTGTTCCAGATGAAAGTGCACAGGCTCCTATGAGTGAAGAATTTTGCAATTATGTGCCCAAGGATAAAGTTCAGTTCTCAGCTCCAGTCCTGGCCCAGGTGTACGGAGCAGGGGAGTTGCCATCTCAGGATTCCTGTTTTCAGATTCCTTCCAGGGAAGCTGATGCAATAAACATGAAGGGTGCTTCTTTTTCCTTATACTTTGCATGCTTTAAGCTCATTCCCTTTTGGCAGCAAATTTTGGCCCCGTAGTAATATATCATACTGCAATTTCAACTTAGCACCAATTTGCTGTGTAAAAGGCAGGTTTCAGCCAAATGGCAAGTGCTTGGCAGCTGCAGAATTACAAAGATGCACCTCATCCCTGCCCTCGAAGGGTGGGCTCAGCGAGAACCCTGTGGTGCCTCGAAACTCCCTGATCCTTCTCATGTCCTCAGCTGCGCCTTGCCTCAAACGTTGCCCATGCAAACGAGTGCCTGCAGCACAGCTAGGCACAGCAGCTCGGAGCAGCAGGAAGTGGGGCTGTGTAACCAGTCCTAGGAACTAATACTTTCACAGGGGAGCTTTTAGCTTATTTTGCGAGTCCAATTTATTTGGAAGGGAGGCTGTTTCAGCTACATGTGCAAAGGCATGTTTGTGCTGGGTGAGTTTGCATCAATAAGGAGAATGTAGGAGAATGTGTGGTTATGGAGATGCTGATTGTGCTGAAGCTCTCATAGTCCTCAGCCGTTTGCTTGCACTCTCAGTAGATACTTCTTTATAACTGGAATTACAACACACGCTCAGCCACAAGGAACCAGTAAGTGACATTCATTTTGCTTAATGTATGTATCCCATGTAAATTCACCGTGGTCATCTTTTGTGGCCCATACCTAAGCCTTTCTTTTTCTCTCAATTTTAGTTGGTTTTTCTTTTAAGTATTAGTGAGTAGGATAAAAATAACTAAGGTTTGATTTTTTTTTTTTACAGCTGCTGAATCGATCTTGCTATGTTACAATCTAGCTTTTTTGTTGTCTACATTGGGGCTATGTCTGCATATGTGTGAGGACAGTATGGACACTTGTTTCTACTTTAAGAGTGATGAGGGGAGATGTCTGGATGTGTTTACTTGTTCACTAATTGCTTGTTAAGGATCAGATACAGAAAAATTGGCACTGAGGGTGTTCCCCTGCGTGATTGCTGGCATCTGACCCACCTTCTTCTGAGCTCAGGTTCTTGGTCCTTTTCAGAGGCTGTTCCAGGCACAGTCGTGTAAGACGTTGCCAAAAGGCAGCCTGAAGGTCCAGAGGGCCCTCCAGTGCTCACTTAAGTCTGGATAGCTAGTGGGAATGTCCTTGGTAAGGTGCCCACGGAGGTCTGAGAAGGCTTCAATGCTTTCACGGTGAATAAACTGTAGGAGTAAGCTTGAGAGACCTGTCCTTGAGAAGGGGAAGAGGCTAGAGATAACTCAGAGTGATGTCAGCAAATACTAGATTTGTAGGCTTGGACTTGCCAAGGAGTCAGGATGTTGAAGGAAAATGAGAGCGAGTCTCCCACAGCAGCATAGCTGTTAAAATACGTGACAGAAGAAACCAGGGCTTCCAGAAGTGTGAAAGGATCACTGCAGTATGTGTAACTGGAGGGATGAGAAATGGCTTTTGTTCCAGAAGAGGTAAAGCAAAGTTTAAGTCCTGTGTAGGATGTCTGGATGTCAGTTCTGTTGACTGCACAACCGGGAATGAGTCAAGTGGAGCTGACCATAATGTCTTTCCCCAAGCCATGCCAGCTCTAGTCTGGGCAAATCAGGAGCGTGTCAGCTTGACGGTACGAGGATGAGTAAGTCTACAACACCTAAAAGCTGGCATAGGAGACGTGCAGTGCAATTCCCTACACAGCTGGCTGATATCTATGGCCAATGATGCGAGTCAAGTGCGTAAGAGTGACAGCGTGAGATAGAGATGGGGAGCCCTGGAGCAAGGTGTTTGCATGGGATCTTCTGGGAGGTGGGCAGCCCCGGGTGCCACTGCAGGAGGAGCTCAGAAACTGAAATAACCACCCCAAATAGCCACCTATTGCCTTACACACCATCTCACCTGGCATCCACTCTGCATAAGGACTAGCAAGGCTTTCTTGAGAAACTAAAAGTCCATCTGTGCTGACACCTTAACTTCCACAGGTGGTCCTTAGGTCTTAGCGTATTAAGGAATCTTTAATGTAAACATTAGAGGGATCTTCCCGTTAAAGCTGTGTGGTGCTGGCGGCAGCACAGCCATTAACACCAGCTGCGCCAGTACTGACCTAGTGAACATACCGTGAGTTTGTTCCACACTCAGGCCTGAGCATCGGAGAAGGTAAAAGGCAAAACTGAGAAGACAGCAACAGAAGAAGCAGGTGAGCCTGGGACCTGCAGGCCCTGATGATAACCAGCCTGGTGTGGGGCCAGGCTGAGCCACAAGAAGGTGTGGGCCCTGCGTGGCCCCGGCTGCTTCTGGCAGCTGGTGTCACTGAACTGGCGGGAGAAGCAGCCAGAGAGGTGGGATTTGGAGGGAGCTCTGCCAAGCTCCTAAATTTCTAGGCTGAGTGTTTTCCACTTTATCCTTGTATTTAGGTGATCTTTGTTCTTTTCAGTAATCCCCTCATTTTCATGCTCTTCATACTTTCCTGTGAAGAAAGAATTTGCCTGCAAAGAACTGCAGGTTGTGCACCAGTCATTAAATAGTAACAGTTTCAGGCTTAACCCTTTGTAGACATCTGATTTATTTGGGGTATTTCTTTCCGAGTCACTAGGAAGCAATACACTGCTATATAAAATAATACATATATAACAGCTGTTTTTCTCTTAAGAAATATTAATATATGAACAATTTTCTTTCTGTACAGTTAAAATGCAGGTTCAGATGGAACATACCTGTACTACAGCATGCAGAATTTAGAGTATACTAGCTGTGGCAGTGCTCTGTTTTTTGATCAGGCAGAAGGCTGCTGTGTTGCATCGTTCCCTCCCAGCTTGGCCAGTGCCGCACTTGGGTGCAGCCTGTGGGCCCTGTGGCACTTGCTTTGTGGCCACCCTTTGAGGCACGGGGAGGGCAGGAGAGCGGTTCCTGGGGCCGGGGCTCTGCCAGCCCCACAGCGATGCAGCTCAGTGCCCCAGAGGCAGAGCGGGACCTCGCCTGGCCATCGGCACCCAAGGGTGCTCGCACAGCCCGCCTGCTTTTTGGGCGTTGCTGGAGAGCAGCATCGCTGAAGCTCCTTTGGAGTGGGATTCCAGGATGTAGGGCATGTAGCTGTGCAGTGCTCGGTGTTGAATTTCCCTGATTTATCAGCGCAAGCTTCACGCACCTTCAGGGATGGTGCATTTCCCTTGTGTAAAAGGGGAATACCGTTCTGTCTTGTGTTTGCTTACAGGCAGCCGAAACAAAAGCGATTGCCATGGAGAATGAAGCAAGGGGCCTTTTGCAGAGCTTGGGGAAGAGCTTGAGCGGCAGGGGCAGAGCTGCTCCTTTAAAACTGCCGGAGTGGAGGGTGCTGCTGGATGCAGGGGCTTCCCGGGCCTTGAGGCGCTCTGCGCCCTTGCTGAGGATGTGCCCTGCCTCGAGGGATGCTCGGCAGGATTGGTGCCAATGGGAGGGTTTCCAGGAGCCAAGGCAGCCTCTGCTTCCTTTTTCCTTGGGTGGAAAAGGAGAGGAAAAAGTCATTTTCTGTGGGCAAGCACTGACTATCACCATTTGTTTCTGCAAGATTATTCAAGAAAATTGAACTGATAGGGAATTAGTTATTGCCTGTTTGCTGGAAGGTTTATCTGATGCAAATACAACTTTAATGTCTTTCCCTGATTGTCCCAATTTCCTCTTGAAAAAGAAACTCTCCCCACCCCCTTTTTTTTTCCCCCCTCCCTATTCAGTAAAGAGACTCTTCACAGACAATAACTGTAACCCCGGCACAGACTTTCCTTCTTTTGAAACTTCCTTAAGCAAGCCAAGATGACAACATGTTTGGGATCTGTTGGTCAGAAATGTGGAGCTGCCTTTCCTGAACGGTTTCTAGTTCTTCCTGGGTTGAGACAAAACGACAGTGCCAAAAGACAGAGGCATAAGCGTCTTCCCTTTTGAAGTTAATCAAGCAATACCAGCATTTCTCACCTCTACCTTAAAACTGTTGGGATTTATCCAGTGGCACGCAGTAACCTTGAAAGACCTCTGACATGCATCTCATGGTTGTGCCTCTGGTTTTCATATGTGTGAATTGCCCCTGCAACCTTTTCTGCTTCTTGATGATGAGCAAATTGCTGCAGTGCTCTCCAAGGCAGAGCTGCAGAGTCCCGGAGACAGCAGTGGCCATGACCTCCTCCAGAGGAGGGAAGGTCGTGGCACTGTGCTCGGGTAAGTGCAGTGTAACGTAAAGGTGCCTACTTTATTCCCATCCTTACTTTTCAGACCAACTCTTTGCATACAAGGTAAGGGCCAAACCTGAAAGCAACTGTGACAGTGCTATAAGGAGAAAAGCAAAGAAGACTTTTTGGAAGCTGTGAGTTACAAGACGTCTGCCTGTCACTGTGAGATGGCTCTGGCAGTAGGATAAAAGCAAACAAGGGATGTGGAAAAGCTAAATGGTTCCATCTGGGGGCTTAAACTTAGGAACTGGTGAGTTTACAACCAAGTTATTTTCATGTTTTGCCATTCACCTCTTGTGGGATTCTGTACAAATTGCTACAAGTTTCTGAAGCTTGGGTTGTGGGCTTTGAAATATATGTGCTTTTAAAGCCTGTTCTGTGAGAAGGGCTGCTGTCCTGCAACAGGCTGGCCTGTCTATACTTGGATATCAACTGAAACAGCAACTGGCTTGTGCAGGGTGAAATTGGCCAAACTTTCAATTCCTGCCCTTGGGAACACAGGGAGACAGGAGCTGTCACGCTGCAGTAGAGGCAGTGAGAAATGCTTCCTCTGTGGATATTCCCCTGCCTAGTGCGAGACAGCGAAGGTAAGTGAGGTGGCAGGGGTCAGACTGTGAGCATCTGAATCCCTGTGTTTTAATCCAAAAGAACTGCTAAGTCTGTAAGATTTTGATGGAAAAGACTTGGAGGTCGTCTTGTTCCAGCACTGGATTATTGGTATCAGAAGGCCCAGAGATTTCAGACACTTGGCTTTGCTTTGCCACCCAAATAAGGAGTTTGTTCAGCTTCTGAGGCAGGAGGATTTACCCCCTGAGCTCCTTGAGCAGCAAGATGAGAAAATCAAAACACCCATGATGAACAGAGAAGCTTGTATGAAAGAAAAACAGAAGCAACCTTAGTTGAAGAAACCAAACTGATACAGAACTATTTTTTTCTTGAACTTGCGAAATGCTTCTAGTTGTCGTGATGTTTCCCTGAATATTTGGATCTAGAATAAGAAAGTTCCAAAGCTCCTCAAGAAAGCCCCGTGTGGTGTCAGCCACCCAGCAGTCCTGATCACCGCCTCAGTTAAATTCAGATAAAAATCTGTACTTGCTTTGATTCAGCAAAGCAATTAAGCATGTGCTTTACATCCACTTGGGATTTGAGTGTAACCTTAAAGTTAAGCATGTACTTAACATTTTGCTGAGCTGGGGCCTGAATCTTTAACCCTTGCTAGAATATAAACTCCCGTCTAATGAATGTTGGCGTATAATAGGCCAGTTTCTCAATAATGTTTGATTTTTGCAACCTAGGAGTCTTTCAGCTTCAGTGGGCTTTGGATCAGGGCCCAAGAATGCAATCCAGAAATAATACTTCACCATATTTATGTTGCATGTAAATTATATATGAAGAAATGAAAGAGCATAATGAATCAACCACAGGGGTTTTTCTTCCACTGTGATACCAGAAGAGAAAAAGCCTGTAGGCAGCTCACAACTTTTCTTACTAATACTCTTGAGTCCTTCTCTTATTAACTCTTCTGTTTGCTCTGGCAAAGTCTCCGCTAATGTTACCCTCTGTACAACCTTCTTAGTCCATAAATGAGATTTTGATTCTTTTCTTATTAAAACGTACTATTTAGCATGGGGTTTGCTGGTGGGAAAATCCCATTAACTATTTTTGAAGTACTGCTTAAGCGTTAGATTTTGAAGATAATAGATGAAACTTCACACTCTGCATGGCTACATTTTCGAGAGCTGGTACATCAATTCAGTCCCCTGGCACCATGAGAGGCAACAGGTAGATATGGAGTCTTGTCTCTTAAGGTCCTTACTCTTGGAGGGCTGTAGCATGTTATGTTAAATAAGTTGGTGCTTTCTGATGCTTTGAACCTGTTCTGCCTGTGATAAGTTACTGGGATGAAGCAGTGCAGATTCCCTTCCTTGCATCCTGTGGATGGGAGAGTGGCAGCAGGTCCAAGCTGTGCAGCGAAGGCAGCAGCTTCTCTTCTGTGCCCTGGGTGCCATGTGTGCTGTGGGCTGCTGGGCTCCTGGCTTCCAGCGAAAAAGCCTTGCAAGGGAAAGCTTCTAGTCCACAGGGATTAAGCAGAGACTTTGCAGTGTTTTCTGCCCCTTTCATCACTGGAGAGTCTCTGGCTCTGTTTATTGCTTTGTGGTCTATGGTTCTTTCCCTGGAGATGCGTCCATGTATTTCCTCCATTGTTGTTGCTCTCCAATATGGCTAATCCCAGTTCCTGCTGCGCGGGGGTCTCGGCCTGAACCAGCGCTTCTCGAGTCTAGGATGGGGCTGGAGCTGAACCTGTATGGGGCTTGAGCTGAACCTGTAATTCACAATCTGTTCCTCAGGCAAGATAAAACATAGCTATTAAATGCAAAGCTCTTCTTTTTTCTTTTGCTAAGTATTATTATTCCATTTGATGAAACATTAGAATAAGAGTATATTAATAAATAAATTTAAAAGGATTAATACATGATGAATGGACTGTATAAGCATATTACAGGCATGGCTATTATGTGATATAGGTGATCATAAGTCATGGTTAAATGCAACCTATTGACCAGCTGGACTCTATAAAAGTCTGTAACAAGACATTAGCCACTTGTTAACAGAGCTAGTAATCATTTATTGATCCTACATGCAGTATTTATATGTCCGCCACACTGGCAAGTGTGGAATTCAATCCAGTTTTCTACTCTCAAGTCCCACTTATTATAATGGGTGGCACAAATCTTTCACTTGGACATGTTTAAATGTGAAATGTTGTCGGGATCGCTAATAGGTGAATGCTGTTCTCGGGTGCAGGATGGTCTTGGACTCTAGTGCCATGAACTTTATTAATGTTAGGTTGCCTGTGTTGGAGCTCTGCAGAAAGTAGCAGCTCTCTTGGTTGGTTTTGGAGGGTTCTGGTGTTTTTGTTTTGTTCAGTTTGGAAAAGAAACTTTCTGATTTTCAAAATTTTCACTGGCAGAAAGTCCCAGGATCAGGGAGAGCCCTGATCAGGCAGGACCTTCAGGTCCTCGTTTCTGTGAGACCCAAGTGGACTGGCCTACCAAGGCCTAGCAGATCTCAAATCTCACTTAGTGAGGAAACCACACCTGGATTCCTCTTTATAAGTCTTTGGCAATGAGCTAGACCAACCTATCTCTGCTGAATGTTTCATTTTGAAAGGACTGGTAGTTTCTAGGAAAACAAAGTGTTTAGTTTGAGGTTTTCTACCCAGTCTTTCTTAGTGTTGTCCCAATGCAACTGAAAAAGCAGTGGGAGTTTCCGTCCCAACGCAGTGAGATACAAGGCAAATAAGGTGCCCCCAAATCATTATGAGAGTGTCAGATACCCAAGTGGCCGAGGATTTGGTAACCAGTGGCATTGAAGAGATGGGCAAATGATGTTAAGGAAGTCATATGGCTGGTGTTCCTTAACCAGGGTGAAGGAATAAAAGATGAAAAGTGCAGAGAAGTGGGAGAACAGAGAGAAGCAGGGAGTGGAGAAACAGAGCTGAAGGACTCACCGTGTAAATCTCTTGGCATTAGGAAGAGGCATCACTCTCATCCTCTCGCTAGCGGGAGGAAGTAGCAGTATTTATCGTGAGAGCCAGGGAGGAGTGCGGGAGCAGAGGGAGCGCGCGCTGCGCGGCCCCGCGCCCACGGCCCTCGTGTCCCTGGCCCCGCGTCCCTCCGGCTCCGGGCCCCAGAGCGCACACAGCCCATCTGATCTAATAAAGGCAGGAAGCAAACGATGCCGGAGCCGTGAGAGACTGCAGAGAGGGGTTGGAGAAGGGTCAAACTCATTAGTCATCTGATGGGATGCGAGGAGGGGGAGACGCTCTGAGAGCTGAGGGGAATGGAAATAGTTATAACGCTTAAAAAAGTGTTGTTAGCTTTGCCGATGCTCTGATGCTGTGTGAATTGTAGGGGTAAGGACAACCTCCTGTCGCTTCTTCCTCTCTTTACTCTCACTTTGGGTCATGATTTTTTTTTTCCAGCCTATTTTCTCTGTTGTCTGATGGTAGAAGAGATGGCTGCGTTTAGTGTTTGTAGCATGCGGGCACTCAAACTGGGGTCCCTGCAGGGTTATTGCTGCTTCAGGGTCCAAACGTGTCCTTCAAACATGATCCTTGCTCCCCCTTGCAGCTGGGGCCACGGATATCTTCTCAGAGACCTTGTTCCTGCCTCAGTGAGACTTGGGATGAACCAGTTGGTTGGGTGCAGAGGGTCTGTGGAAGACACTGGGTGACCATTGCACGTGGTGAATACCTGGCCTGAGGTACCTTAGGCAATGCCTGGGCCTCAGCGCACAACAAGGAGCTGAAGGGTCCTTGGTGACTTGAATACAAGTCACCGCTGTTGTCACTGAGCGTGTGTGTTCATTAAATGCACTTGCATATTTTATTGGATATTTTAAAGCGTGATTTCCATTGCTCGTTCCACGGGTAGGTTCTCAGGCAGCATGTGTACTGCACTCCAAAATTTGCTATTCTCTTTACTCTTTACATTCTCTATGTTACTTAAAGCTTTTTTTTCCTTTTCTTTTTTTTTTTTTCTTGGTGTGAGATCATTAACAGTGGTTATAGGCATCAGGTCAGGAAACACTGAGAACAAACTTGAACTTTCACTTAAAAATGTTCATTGAAGTTCAATTTTTTTTCTTTTACTGCTCCCTCTCTCTTGCTGTGGAAGGAAATCCTAAAATAGCACAAGGAAAACTTCCTTTTTTTTTTCTCAGCATGTTTCTGCTTCAGTTAGAATTATTAACTGAATTTTTGAGAATGGAAAAGTACAATTTTTAAGTGAAAATACTTTCCTAATTTTCTTTTTCCTATTTTCTCTGAAATTTTAAATGTAATTGCAAAATTCATAGTACTACCTGCAACTGCTACGGCTGATTAGAACAGGCCACGTTCCCTAAAGTCTGCATTTCTCTCTTCTGTTAAATAAGTAGCTGTCATTTGGGAAAAATCCTATCCTAAAGCATGAGAAGCTCAACCAGAGCAAAGGGTGATTTTGCCTTCAGCCTGCTGCAGCGGCCCCGAGAAATGGCCTGGTGAATGGCGTGCATCAGGTTGAGCTGGTGGAGAGTTAGGGAGCTGGTGCAACTGGACTCCGTCTTCTCCTGAACTTACAGCAGCTTCTGTGGTTTTCTGAGAAATGTTTTAGTGAGAATCCTGTCTCCTTCTTGGACTGCTTATCAGAGCTGCACAGAAAAGGACCAAGTGCCTTTTTTAAGGGACTGTACTGGGGAACTGGAAAACTGGTACGGGGCTCCTTGCACTGGCTTTACTGAGCATCAGTAGTGGTGGGACTGATATATAAATCAAGAAAAAAAAAAAAAATATATATATATATATATAAAAGACTACTGAAGGAAATCTGTATTTTTCATCCTCAAACAACGGTTGCAAGCAATAGGGATAAATGGTAACTAAACACTGATTAAATATGCTGAACAGTTTAGAGCTGCAGCTAAAATCCCGGGAATGTTGGTACTGTCAATTGATGGACTAGGGAGAATTTCACAACCAGCACAGTGCAATTAGACCATTTGAAAGGCAACATTTAAGTAGATTTTATTTTGCTCATTTGGGCCACTGTGCATTCAAATTTTGTGGAAGTGTCAAAATAAAAGACCGAGTCTCGAGCTGACATGCAAATAGCAAAACTGTGGAAAAAGCTGCTGCCTTTCTCCAGGCATCAGGCTCTGGCTCCTGCTGCAGGGGAAGCTGCAGTGCTGCTGTTGAGCTGGGATTGCAACCGTGGGGAGTGACCCCGAGCCCGCCCGGCCATGAGCAACATGGTGTTTTGTCATCTTGATGCTAGTGATGTTTAGGCCAAACATTTAATCATAAACCATCGCCCCGTTTAGTACTTCTGTTCCTTATCAGCCTGTAATCTCCTGTGTTTACCTCAATCTTCCTCTCCCGAGAGAGGCAAGAATGTATTTACTCTTTTAACATGGCTTTAATATGTTATTTTACTTCCCCTCTGATAAGACACCTGGACAGATGCAGCTTCATTAAATAATAATAATTTGTGTGGTGCGGTGTGTCGCCCTTGTAATTAGGCTTTTCTGCCTCCCTCCGCCCCCCGGACCGGCGCGTCCCGTGTGCCGCCGTGGCGCAGGCAGAGCGGCGTGCGGGAAGGTCAGGTTAACCTGTAGGAAATTCCTGCTGTCTCCAAGCCGGCTCATTCATCACTAGTCATAACTGTTCAGGAATGCGAACCCGGATCCTGTTATCTGGCTACTGCTAGTGATGATGCCTGGAGACGACAGCTTGGTTTTCAAAAGCGGAGCTGACCCTCAGGGGCGAGGAGGACTTGTTTTGACAGAGCAAACATGACACGGAAGCAGGACATGTGCCAGTATGTGCAGGAGCAAGGTGTTAGTTTTGCAAGGTGGATTTTTTTTCCCCCCCAACTGGAGAAAACGTAGCAATGTGTGACAAACAAGATGTGTGGTGGTTCTTCCAAAGGATGCAATTAAAGCAGAAAGACTTTCACTATATGTTTTAACGTAGAGAAAAAGAATGAACTAGGTTCATATGGGAACAGCATCAAAAGCATCCAGTTGTCTTTAGCTGTGTGTTGAAGTAGGAGTAGACCAGACCAGTATGACTCAGAGGACAGTGCAAAGGTTCCTGAATTACTGCTCAGGAGACCTAGCTGGTGTCCTGTCCGTTTTCGCTGCTCCCCTTCCCCACTGGCCCCTTTTGGGGGTGGTTCCTGGTGGGGTTGCTGTCCTGGTGCAGCTCCGTGCGCGGTAGCAGCATAAGGAATGACAGCGATCTCAACTCCTGACCCTGGCGCGATTGCTGTTCCTACATGTTCTGCTTCCCTCAAAGACAAAACAAAACAGATGACTGTGTATATTTTAAAATGTCAGGCTGACATTGTGGCATTAATATAATTTAAGCCAAACATTGCAAGTTACTCACTGCTCTTCATGTCTCACACTCCTTGTTTGTGGTAGCGGGAGTCATGTGGTTCCATGACACTATCTTGCTAAGCCAAGGTTACCAACCTGGAGTACCTTTCACTGCTGGGACAAGCTACTCCAAAATGCCTTAATGAAGTACTGCTTGTTATCTTCTTTTTGAACAGCTCTTCTTTGTGTGTGTACGGCCTATTCTGTGACCAAGAACCATGACTGCCACTGAGTCTGTGGGAAAGAAGATGCTCTTCCTGCTGGGACCACATCATGATCCAGATCTTCCTCTAGAAGAGAGCTTCCCCATGGGACCCAGGACTTTCACTGAGCTGTGAAGGAAGAAGTTAAATCATGAGACAGAGCACACCACAGGTTAGTAAAATGTTTACAAAAAGCAAAAAAGTTCGGGTCATTCTGGGAGAAAACACCTTTTTTTCTCTCTTTTTTTTTTTTTTTTCTTTTTTCTCTAATGGCATCTGCTGTAGATTGTTCTTCTATAAAGTATCTGTGTATCTGTGCTGCTAACTCGTTTGATGGGCCTAGGTGATGTTTTAAAATATCACTCATAAGAATTTGAATCATTTTAGGAGCAGCTTCATTCCAATACAGCAATCTGAATGTAAAGATAGAATGTGAAACTGTTTAGATACACATACAAGAGAGCTGTAGGAATATCCTAGTTTTCTTACATTGCAGTGCTTTGCTTAAGCTAAATTCATATCTCTTTAAAATGCTATAGAAGTCTGAAGGCATCTTTCACAGCTTCAGTGTGAAGTTGAAAAACACTTGCTGAACAGTTAACGGCATGCTGTGATTTTGATAAGTTAAGATGGTTTGTGTTTTAATACTGACAAGTCACTTCCTTTCCATGCCAGAACCAATAATGACCTCAAAGTGGTGTCAAGGGGAGTAGCAGGGTCTGTTTGTGAGCGGTGAGAGAGAAACAGTGGGAAAGTTCAGTCCTGGGCAGTCCCATATGAGATACTGTGCTGTGCAACTCAGCAATGTCCTCCTGGGTTAATTCTATTGCACAGCTGCATTGCTTGGGGCAATAAAGATGCATTAAATAAAAAGGGATTTCTCTCTTTTGGAATCAAATTAGAGCAGCCCACATCAGGCCAGTTCTTTTATCTCTTTCTCACCCCAGCAGGAAGTTTAGACTCGAGTCCCAAAAGGTCCTTTTCTGGTCAGTAACATCTGCGGGCCGCTAAGCTGAGAGGAGTGCGGAGATAGCACTAAGAGCTTTGCTGCTAGCAACTGAAAAGATAGAAACTGCATAGCAGGGGGTTGTGAGAAAAATGAGGAGGCTGAATACACAGAAATGGGAGCTTGTTCTGAGGACTGGATTGACCCCAGGCCCGAGTGGCAGGACCATTCGTAGGGGACAGCCCTGCCAGATGTTTTGTTTCTGCTTTGGATGCGTGTTCTCCAGCACATACCTGGCCCTGAGTCTTTGGCGTGTGAAAACCACAAAATAAGGAAGGAAAAGAAGGAACAACTGAAAAATATATTTCCTTTTAAAAGCTTCCAATCTCCATATGAGTTAAGCATAATGTGTGCAAGAGTGTTCTTTGATTCAGTACAGTTCCTTAGAGAAAGAACAAAAATAGTCTTCAGAGGCTGAAAATGTACCAGCTGGTTCCTGGGAGGGATTTTTAGCACATAATTCCTGGTAATAATGAGTGAATGAATCTGACCTCTATCTTCAGTGAAATGAGTTGATGGTTTAAGTCCAGTGCTACTCTAGATCACAGTTCATGGCACTGGAAAATCAACAGCCATCTTGCTGCTGTTTTCAGTGGAGCTGTGGCTGCTAATGGAGAATGAACTCCCCTAACATGAGACTCAACTGCTGCTCACCTGTAGGATAGGCAAGGAGGTTCATCTTCCAGGAGAAGTCTGTTCCTGGGCTATAAAGAAAGCAGTGGTACAGCATTCTTCGTGCTGGCCCATCAGTTATTAATGTTTGCCTGCTGGCAACAGGATCAGGCCTACTTGGAAGACTTTGTTCTCTTCCCTGTATCAGATTTATAAAACCCTCTAGGGACTAGCTATATCTGGCTCTAAATCTTATACAACTCTCTGATAGCTGATGTAGCAGAACCTCACTTCAATAAGTGGCATGGAAAGTAGCTGTGAGGAGATGCCTCTTTTTTTATGCATGTGCTAAAATAGCCTTTTAAAATTGGCTCCACTGAAGGTCATGTGAGCATGGCCAATGCTATAGAAACCTCTAATGTTTTTTGCAACAATAATTCCTTTATTGTCTATGCAGCTAAATTGCAATCAGTAGAAATCCAGATGTTTGTCTGAAAGGGAGACCATATCAGAATATTATTTACCTTACAACTCTCACTAGAGATGCTATCAACAGCAGTGCAGTTACCACAGTTTTGGCATTAGTCCCATGAAAACACTGGACTAAATTTATCCCTGATAAAACTCTGTTGTCTTGGTGGAATCGTACAACAAGGGCCTTTGCCCAGGAGTAAGATGATGCTCCTCTTCTTATTGGCAAGAGCAGGAAAGGAATTTGTCTCCTTTGATACCAACACGAATAGTGTTCTAATCTCACCTGGCACAAGTGAACTGTTACCGTCTTTTAAAAAACAGTTAATCTCTACAGACCATGACCACAAGAGCAAAGTTGCCAGGTGACATCCTTAGATTATTTCCACTGTCTTTTGTTGTCTTTCTTTTTTGGCCAGGATTCCTCTGGTCTCACTGCTGTCGCTCTTTGTGCATTCCATCATTTATTCTGTTCGACAGCCAGCATCGTGTACTGAGAAACCCAGCAAAGAAAGGCAGAGGTCAGACTTGTGAGATCTTCTGAGCTATGTATGTTTATGTAACCCAGCAGGGTTCGTTTCCATCAAAGATAGAAATAGCCTGTGTCACTGCTGCTGCTGTGAGCCCAGGCAGGAGTGGGGTTGAAAGGGCTGCAAAGGACTGGCAAGGAGGCAGCTCTGCTGCGCCCGCTTGACTCGGGCATCGAGCTAGACTTGCAGGCTTCCTAGGTGGGCCCATTCAGTTAGCGTCTCTCTTGTTGGAAGTGAGTCTACTAAGCAAATGATGGTGCAGGTCTGTACGCAAATGAGTGAAAAGCTGTAGCAACCCATTGTAAAGACACTAATACTCATCTATGAGTGGCTTTCAGGGGTAGCTCTTCAAGGACTGCAGCAGCAGTGAGAAAGGAGAAAAAAGAAATGAGAACACCTAGCCTGGAAAACTCATGAAATCTTTAGTTGGTGTCGCCTCTTCAGAAGATAGTGGCAACACTTCTATTGTTCCTTTTCTTAAAATGATAGTAATAAGAACAACAACAACAACAACAAGAAAGATTCTGCTTACAATTTTGACCAAAAGAGCAGTGAAGTGACTCTTGAACTTACACCTAACTTTCATGCACCTGCGCTGTCAGTTTGGGCTAAATGCACATATTGGAATCAACGATGATACTTCTCTCTGTAGGAAGGTTAGGAACGTAATTCATGAAACCTTGTAAAGTGCTTTGAGATCTGCTCATAAAAGCTGCTGGCTGTATTCAGCATACCAATACAAGCTTGATGAATAACTCTAAAGCACAGATAATTGTACTATGAATAGTGTAATCTTCTCACATTCTTACCAGCAGTGACAGAGGTGTTCACGCGCTACTGTTGTAGAAAACTAGTGGCACTGGTGAGACAGGAGAAGTGGACAGAAACTCACAGCTCATTCCCTGGGCATTGTGATCCCCTTGCTGGCCCTCAAAGGGAGGAGAAATGGGAGATTTATCTTTAAAGACAGGCATTCAGAGGTGACTGAAATACTGGTTTGTTTATTCATGTAGTTGGTTACTTAGGGCTTGGCTGTCCGCGCTCCCGATCTGCTCAGGCTCCGGTGTATGAGGTAATGCTCGCCCTGTGCATTCAGTTCAGAACATGCTCGCTGTACCAGAACCTCCCCAGCAGGTAGTAAATCACCACCCCAAATAGGTTGAAGACAGCTTGGTTTGATAACAATTCTTCGCGTTAGGTGGTAACTATCAGCTCCCACCATGATGAGGTCTGGTTGGTGAGTAAACATTGAAGAAAATACTTTTTCTTGTCCTGAGGAGCTTGTAGACCCAACAGAGAGTGAAGAATCTGAAGAAATGCAGAGACCATTTGCTCAGCCAAATGTGGTAATCAGGTCTGTGGTGGAGCTTGAACTGGAATGCAGCTTACCTGTCTTGCAGTCAGGCGTCTTCATGTGCAGGTACCTCTTGCACGTTTCTTTTCTTACCCTCTTGCAGAAATTGGTGTTTCTTGAGTGTGACAAACCACAGGAGACCTGAGTGCATCTCTGGTTCAGGGGCATGTGAGTGCGTAGATGTGATGGCCTTGCATGAGTTTCAGAGGTGGATTTGTTTCTTTTATCTAGCAGGAGAAGGACTTCAAATTGAAAAAGCTTCCACATGAACAGCAGATGATCAGAGAAGTAGGAAATGCCTATTTCACATGTAGAAAGACTCTAGACTAATCACTGGAGGCATTAGTTGAGCTGTTTTCACAGCATTTCACCTGGCTTGAAAGTGTTGTCACTCTTTTCTGAGCACTCAGATTCATTCCATTGCAATTCTGAAAACTATAAATACTTCTTGTTTGGTGTGGAGTTCTTTTTCAGAGCACACAGTGGTCGGAAAGCGGATTAAGACAGTCTGTACAACTGGCTGGGAAGCTCAGCCATAGCTGCTTTCCTGTGATGAGAATTAAGAATCCAGATGATGTGTTCAAGATTTATGGTTTCCACAGGGGTTTATGTTGCTGATGTTCGTTGTGCTTCACACAACATATTACATCCCATTATGATCTCTGTCAGAAGAGGAGAAAATAAAGCCATTGTCTCCTGGAAAGCCCTGCCTATGCGGTCACCCTTCAGTGGAAGACATGAATGCTTAAATATTCCGGTATGTGTGGCCAGAGGCTATTGAGCTTGGTTTTTTTAGGAAAGGAGAGGGGGGATTTAGGGTGTGTCTGTGAGGAAAGGAAGAGATATAATGAGGAAGTTGGAGCTTATTCACAAAAACAGGCTTTAGTCTGTAGCTGAAGGAGGATTGTGACCAGACACAGCATGGTATTTTGCAGGAATCTTGTCCCCTAGAGTCTCCTCTGTGGAAGGCAGGTTATTCAGAGACTAATTTTGTGAGGTCAGGTTTGTTTTCAGGTTTTTATCTTTCTCTGGACACTTAATCTGGCAAAAAAATCTGCAGAGGGCTGTGTTTGTCCCCACACTCAGAGTGCCTGTTGTGTGAGTGCCAGTGTAGATCTCAGTCTTGCTCCATACAGGGAGGTGGACAGTAAAGGTCATTTCTGATAAGAACAGTACCTCTGCTCCATAAAAGCCCCTTCTAGATGGGTTTCTCTCAGAAGCTATATCCAGAATAAATTGAGAATAGTTGAATTTCAGGTGAGATTCACATTAATAATGGGCCTATCCAAGTAAATATTTTTCTTCATGTCATGAAGGTTGCTTTGTTGAAGGAAACACTGCATGGGAGATAGAAGAGCCTTCTGGGTTTCACCACTGACCTGCCATGGATGATTATGGGCAAATCACTTCCATTTTTCTCTTGTTAATGACTTTTGAAGTCCTAAGTCTCTCAGGAGATAGGACTTCCCTCTACCATTAAGGAGCCTTCCCCAGAGTTAGTGTCCCAAGCACTGCTGAAATATAAACCTGAACCAATGAAATAAACCTCTTTATGGCAATTGGATTGTGAGTTGGGAATATGATTCCTAGAATTTTCTTCTGGTTTAGAACACAAAATCTCAATGTTTTACAATATCATCTGCTGTCAACCGTAATATTTTCCTATGAACCACCCGTATATTTGCAAGACTATTCAGTGTAGTTTCACAGACCCTCAGCAGATCAGTGTGAGTGAAGCCACTCAAAGTGGTGTTTTGGAAACCACCAGTTAGGAAGCATTGGGTTTAGAGACGTCAGCCAGTGCATGTATGTGTGTGTGCAAGCAACGACACAGAGACTGAAGAGAAGCTCATATTCTTCTTATTTGCCCCATTGTTGTCCAGTAGAAGGAGGTGACAGTGAATGAAATGCCTGTCCCTTGTCCCTACAGAAGTTGTGTTTAGCTGAGGGTCTGTCATTTGGAGATGGGTCCTGCAGTGTGGTGCTCAGGATCTAACCTGCAGCGTGTAGGCACTTATAAACGCGTTGCCCTAAGTAGAGCTCAGGGAAGTTGGAGATGGGAAACATTAAAATACCACAGCGAAGGCTAATCTTGCAGTATTTATGATCAGAGTGAAAGCAGAATGTACCAGAAAGCTTCTGGTGGTGTCTCTTAACTCTTCTCACGAGGTTTCCCATCCTTCATCCTCAAGAGCCTGGGATAATTTGGATAGACTTCAACTACACACCCAAACTTTGTGTGATTATCTGGACTGAACATCTGACCCTTTTTGAGGTTTGGACATCTTTGGGTAAATGGAATCTAACAGAGATAAAATCAGACTTTATTTTTCATGTCTGAACTTCAAAAGTCCCTATTTTGGTTAATGAAGCTGTGGCATGCTCGTGTGGGCTTTTGTGTGCCTCTTTATCTCTTAGCTCTGGCCCAATTTCTTGCTAAGAATAGTGCTCGTTGCCAGCGTGCTGCCTGTTATTTGTTCACAGATCCATCACTAAATGATCCCGTCTTCTATTAATGTTCCCCGTGCCTGTGTTTCCTGGATAGCCTATGGGAGTGAAACTTAGCCAACGGTCCTGTTTGCAAACTAGTGCTTCTGAGCTTGGTGTCTGTTGCTTTTCTGATTTGTGCTGTGGAGTCTGTTGCCTTTCATGAAAAAAAGCAGTTCCTCAGTTGCTGTAAATGATGATTCTGAAGGCTGTTAGTTAAGCTGTGGGCAATTATATTAGCTGGGGATCTTGGTACTCAGTGTTACTTTTATTACCCGGTATGAACCGAGCAAGTGAAAGAGAGGAGAATGACAAATGACCAAAGTAGTGAGAAATTGTTCTTAGGATTCTTTCACGTCTTTTGTTTGTCATGCCAAAAGTCCAAAAGCTTTTGTAGAGAATTCTTATAAATCATCTCAATATTTGCAAAATGTAATTGCTTCTTGAGTTACCCCAAAGCAAACTCGCTGGGATTGATGGGCCTTTGACCTACAAATTGCATAGCCCTTTATACCAGAGCAAAGGGGAGATGAAATAGGACCTTCTTGATCTAGCAACATTTTTGCCTCTTCCTTGAGCTGATTTTATTTGAGGGGGAAATGACCAGACAAGATAATGTAACTTATTTATGATGCAGTGTGTGCTAGTCTCTGCTTTTATAATAGCATAATATAATACAGTAATGCAAACAGTTCAAAACTCTGTGCGTGCTGCCATCTGCACCGAACCCACAAGCAATTCCCAGGTGGAGCGGGGAGAGCTCAGCATCTTTTGGAGGTTCTGGCCTCCCTCACCACTGAGAGCGCCCAGGATAAACAAGTCACAGCCAAGACACGTGGCCGAGGGGAGGGAGAGAGCAGGCTGGACTGACAGACAGGGGTCCATAGACAGCCAGACAACAATTATAAATAGCACCCTTTTGAGGTCTGTTTGATGTGTTGCCCAAGGCCAGGTGGAAAATCTTTCCATTGCTGCCTCTTCAACTAATTGCTTTCCCCTCATTTTTCAATAAAGATTCCAAGTTCAGTCACTTCTTTGGCACATTTGTTTCCCATTAGAATACTTCGTGCTCTTTCACTGTGTTATGCTAGATAATTGCTCTAATAACAAACCAAGGAAAAGCTTTTGAACATTTTAGGAAGTAATTTTTTTCCCCGAATGAAAATTCAGCAAACACTGACACAGATCTGGGGAACAGCTAAAGAAAGTAAAAGAAAGCAAGGATGAAAGAAAGCGTGGAGAGGGGGAGAGGAACGTAGTGACTTTTATGGATGGTATTTCTGCACTTACATGTAAACCACATGCCAAAACTATAATTACAAGCCAACAGAATATTTATACAGCACTTCTTCATTTTCAGAGCTTTCTGTGCATATTGCTCAGCTGAGCCTCCCAATCCCATGTGATTAGGGACACAAGGGGTAGAGTCCTTATCCTGCTGCAGGGACAGTGGAGACAAAGTCTTTTTGGAAAGGCAAAGCAAGCAGCAAAGGAAGATTTGACCGCAAGAGGTGCTGGCCTTGCTGAGCTCTGCAGGATTAGGACAGGGTGGTTCAAAGTGCTTCAAGGATGGGCCAGCTCCTGCTAACGGCACTAGGACTTTCAGCAGAGTAATGCGGGAGAAAACAATTAGAGCATGTCTAGTACTTGCAATAAAGTCCCCCTATGTGTTTCTATACTGCCAAGATGCCTTTACGAATTCAGTGTGGTCAAGCGAATGGGGAGATAAATAATACAACCCGAGGAAAAGAGGCTTCGGGCTGCTTTCCTGAAGCCTCTTAGCTAAATTCTTTCCACTCATTATCTGGGAGAGGGGGAGCTTTTTGACTGCCATGTCTGTACATTTCCCCTCTTACAGAAAAGCCTCCCAAGTGGCCTCGGAGCTCAACATGAGCTCTGGATTGAGGTGTGTGAGGCAGGAGACAGGCTGGCTGGGGCGCGGGGCCTGGGCCCGACCTGCTGTCGGGCAGCTCGGTGTGTTCGGCTGCCCCCGCTCCCGTCCTCCCGAGCTTCAGTTCCCGGTTTCACCGAGAGGAACGGGAACGATGGCGCTCCCAGCCTTTGCAAAGTGCTTTTAACTCCAGTCTTGAAAAACACTGTGTGAGAGCTTGGGTTAGTGCTCTTGGTGCCTCCCTGAGCTACCTTCAGCTCTACTCTTAGAATAGGATTTTTATTTATTTATTGTCTTCCATTTTTAAAACCATCTTGATACTTGCGGGAAAGGAGAGAAGAAATGCAATAATCTTCTGCCGTCCTTGGCTTCTCTGGAGCTCTGCACGGGCTGCAGATGAGCCTTGCCCAGCTCAGGCCTCTCTCCCCTTGTGGTCTAGGTTGTGTTACCTGAGGTGCGGTGTGTCGAGATGCTCCATATCCTCAATATCCCCTTGAGCTGTGGTCGTTCTTCCACCAACCCCATCCTGCTGGGTCGCCAGCCCAGCCATTGCTATGCCGATCACATCATCCCTGCTTCCCCTTGGTTGATGTCTAGCTCTGCATTGGCACCAGATTATCATTAGCTGAGCCATAGCTAGATTATACAGACTTAGCCCCATGCTGCTAGAAGAAAGGGAGCGAGGCAATAAATTTTCTTTTGCTTTGGGAAGCTGTTTGGAGGCTGCGGGATACGTGACAGGAAGTTCACAGGCCGAATCCATGGGTAAGAGGGACTCGTCAGGCTCTCAGCCACTTTTCCCCTCTGCAGATTCCGAACTGTGCAACCTCTGTGCGAGCAGCTGACAGTCCTTTGATGACAGCCCCAGAGAGTTAACGAACTAAAAGGGCTACGGGTTATCTTTTCCCAGAGATTGGGGAGCGTGAATTAAATGGTCCTTTGGAAGATGGGAAATAATTATTCTTCTGCTTCAAAGCCATGTCCAATTGAATGATGTCGCCAGCACGAATCAGCAATCACAGTCACTGATGAAGACCCATTAAACAGATTGGGCTGAGTAATGCACAGGAAAAAATGTCAGGAGCATCTTTAATTCTGAGTCTCTCAACCCTACAATGTTTTTTTTTTAAAAAAAAAAGAAAGAAAAAAACTCTTTAAGTGCCTAAGAGCTTCCCTATTTCAGCACTTCAAAGCTGGAAATAACTAGGGATGCATTTCTGCACCCTCTCTGATGGGAAGGCAAAGACTGGAGCTGCTCAAAGTTTCCTGGTTATTGTTTAGGATAGCTGAAGTAAAGGAATGTTTGGGAATGGCTGGGGCAGTGGCTGGGAGTGGCGCTTTCTCCTGGCAGAGGCTGGGGATGGAGCAGGCTCCCCGGCACCAACACTTCAGTTCCCTTCAAGGGAAGGCAGCATCTTGAGTGATCCTGCTGAAAGACACATTTTTCTGTAGCTAAGTTATTGCAGAAGTGACATAATGAAGTCAAACATTAGTGCATGATCATTAGGGGAACTCATTAGAAATGCTTGGCTGTACCGTGAATTCAATTGGAAGTTATGCACTATAGCTGTCTTTAGTGTTATTGGAGGCAGGCAGATCATAGTGTAGTGTGTTATTTTTTCACCGTATGAGCTATAACTTCAGGGAAGTTGCTCAAAGGTAAACTTCTGCCGGTCTGCCAGCCTGTCGCCCAGTCTATTGGCCTATTTCTCTGGCACATGGGCTAGGAGGCAAAGTCCAGCAGTGTCTGCAGAGGACAGGTATTTGCACAAATTATAAATGGACACTAGGAAAGGCCTCTATTTAGAAGTAAAAGAATTGGTGCTTATGATTGGATCCAGGATCTCTAGTGCACTAGTCTGGCTCATATGAGTTAGCTGCAGACTAATCTACCTCTGTTATACTTCTTAACCTGTGGCAGGTGAAACATATGAACCCTCTTTCCCCAAAGAGTTTATTATCTTTACACAACAGATGCTCACTTTAATAACCTTCCCAAAACAGATACGACAAGGGACAGTGACAGAGGCCTTTTGCCAAGACGTAAGAGAAACCTTTGTGTCAGAGTTGTACTAAGGGCCTGGGCTATTCCGAAAGGGCAGCGGGTGAGGAGCGCGGGCGCCGTGCCGGGAGCGCGGTCACACCGGGACACCCTCCGCGCTGAGGCTGCCTTCAGCCCCCTGCCTTTGGACAGCAGCAGGGCAGGCGCCTCCGTCTGAGCACTTTGCAGCTCTAACAGAGGGCGAGTTTGAAAATGTGGCCTGAGCTTAAGTAGCGTTTGCCTGAGTCTGCAGGCAGCCTGAAACAAAAACACGGGCAGATACAAACTATTCCTCTACCTTTCACGGATTCCTTCTGCCTGCTCCAACTG
This sequence comes from Rhynchotus rufescens, assembly GCA_032273925.1. Taxonomy (NCBI): domain Eukaryota; kingdom Metazoa; phylum Chordata; class Aves; order Tinamiformes; family Tinamidae; genus Rhynchotus; species Rhynchotus rufescens. Next base: position 56,750 of record JAVCKT010020885.1, read on the forward strand.
CTACGGAGCTATAGGTAAAACCTAAGGCATAGCAGAGAATACAGATGTGGGAGAACCACACAGGCCATAGAACCTAGTTCTGCCTTAATTCAATCTAGGGAGTAGAAGTAATGAAACTAATTTCTGCAAAAACTGGTCAAACAGCATGTCCATAATACTGATTTTATATGTTAAAAGCCACCTCTTTGAAATCTGGGGAAGATTCACCTGAGTCTAGGAGTGTAACCCTTACTGTTTTTGCATTAATGGGCAAATTTTGTATGTGCTGCTGTAGTGTAATTGCTCTGGGTATTTATAACTCATGGATTTGGGCCTATTAGCCAAAATTTGTTCAAGACACAAGATCAATTGCCATCATGCCTTTGCATGAGCCCTTTGGAGAACACCCCAGTGCAGTCTGAGGTATTTCCCAGCAGAAATGGCTACAACCTCAAAGTGAAGAGTCCTGGGAAAGCACCCAAAGGGTCCGGGGACTCGTGGTCTGCCCTGGCACATTGTGGTGCTGTTGATTGATGAACCTGCTGGGTGAGAGCTCCCGTCTCCTGCGTCGGGCTGATGCCCACTGGTAGTGCTGGTGTCCCCTACCAGGATGTGGGCACGTTCCAGCTCAATAGCTAGGCAGTTTGTGCAGACGGGATGGCAAACAATGCCTGCCTGTTTCCACTGTAGGTGGTTAAAAAGCTGCTTTGGAGGTTGTGTCATGGTGTTGGAATGTGATTCAGTGCAGAGGACGCAGAAGTGTTTTAAAGAGGTGTCACGAGATCCCTGCTCGGTTGTGCGGGTAGGATGCGAGTTAAAGGCTGCGGGGCACTTGCCTTCCCTACGCACGCTGTGGAAGGCCTCTTCCTTCCCTTAGCTCTTGTTTTCCAAACTTCTTAGCATTGCTTGGGCTTTGCTGGAGGGCTTCATCCGATCTATCCATTTTTTCCTAGGAAAACTAGGTGTGGAATTTCACTTGAGAACTTACCTGCCCCAGAACAACCCCCTTAGCTCATGGGTGATGCTGCCATTAGCACTCTCAGAGACTGGTCTAATAACTTGGTGGGGCAGGGAAGAAAAGAGGGTTAAAATGGGGAAAAATAAATTCCCAGGGAAAAAAAAGGAAAAAATACTGAAGATGATTAAATATAAAAGAACAAATTTTGCCTCTGAAAACCCAGAACTGAAAATTACAGGTTGTTGGAAGAGCAGTCTGGAGCAGAGACCTTACAGGCTCGTTGTCTTGAAGTTTTTCCTCATCTCTGCTATGGCCATAGTTAAGGGCAGGATGCTGAACTGACCTGGGCCCTTAGCACAAATCATAGTTCATGTGATTTAAGGCCCTAGGGAACAAGAATAAGTAGCCTTACTTTGCCGCTGCTCCTGTGCAGGGCAGCAACTTTGTCCTGTACCCCTCCTACAAAAGGAACAAATGAGGTTTTTGGACCATATTTCCACCAGTAATGTTGGACAACTGCATGTGTCTGGACTGGCGTTCAGTGGGGTTAATAGGCTGCGTTTCTGAGCGTGGTGGAATGGGAGACTCGGAGATGCTGAAAAATTGTCTTGTGCCAGACCAAAGCAAAATGCTGAAAAACATGATGTGTTGACAAACTAAGAGGAAAAAATGTAAGTTTTGCCCAATTGAAATGTTGCATTCTGACATCTCCATGAAAAGCTAGGAAAATAAAATCAAAATAAAACATTTCAAAATTTAATTAAACTGCACAGAAAACTCTTCTGAACTGAAAGCATGTATCTTTTTAGTGACTCAGACAGACTGTTTTAATTATTTTGGAGTTTTTCCCCAATCTCTCTCTATTTTTTTCCCTTTTCCCTTGGGCCTCGGAATTCAGTGACATCAGACCATTCCTAGAGCGAAGGTTTTGGTTTGGAGGAGTCTACGACTTTCATCAACAACATATTTTGTGAGAAAAAATCCCTGCTGCTTGTGCTCATCAATAAAGCTGATGAGCTTAACCAGCCTCGTGGCTGGCTGGGGGGAAGAAAGATTCCCTAGTTAGGGAAGTGGATAAATAACTTGGCACAAAGTCCTGCTCTGTTGACTCAGTTTACTTTGTGGACCCGGGCACGATTGTCATAATAAATTAAAGCATGAAAATTCCCATTTGTCACTTCACCACTTCCTCTTGCTGCCTCCTAGCATGTGGTAAAACCATTAGGTTTAATATAGAGAGAAAAGAGCAGATAAGAGGAGGAGAAAATTGTGTGAATTAAGCAGGGAGGGGGAAAGGGGAAGATTGCAGCAGGGTGGAGCAGCGCAGAGCCGGCACCAATTGCTATTTACAGGAGCAGAGCCTGTATTGAAGTCATTGGGGGTAACGATGGCTCCCTGGTGAAAAAGGAGATGTTGCTTCTTCTGCGGGTTGGTCCTAACCACCAAACATGTCCTTAGGCTGCCCCACAACATGGCCGCGGAGGAGGATTCCTCCCGGTCACACCCCGCACTGACATTTTAATTAGTTGGGTGCTGGGACGCCCCTTGCCATCCCCTCCGTTCTGCAGGGCTGTTCTGCCTTGCTCCTTGCCACCAGCCCTGGTAATTTCCTACAGCGAAGAGAGGGAAGTGTTTAGATGAGGCCCTTTGCTGACAAGGTGTGAACAGATTAATGGCCGCCTCGTCCCACCTGGCTTCCCAGGAACAGGCTGCGCCCGAGCGGGCTTTGTGGGAATCCCCTGCGCTCCAGCCCTGCAGGAACAGCTCCTCAGCTCCAGCTGGGAGCAAAGGTCAGCCTCGGAAATGGAGCAGGGGGTGCGGGTGTGTGCGAACGTGTGGCCGGAAGCTCCCAAGAATGTAGCTTTGAAAGCATCACCCTCCTGAATTATGATTATTTATTGTGGCGCTAGCGCCTGGAGGCCCCAGCCTCGCTGAGCTGGGGACTCTGCAGACATATAATGAGGAGACAGTCGCTGCCTGGAAGATGGATGAGGGAAACCTCCCTAAAGGGGCTGAGAGCAGGTGTGGCATCTCTCCATGGGCTCCATGGAGCCCATCCCGAGCTCTCCCTGGCCGTGAGGTAAGTGTGAGAGGCGGCCAGGGAAGCAGCAAGCTGGAGTGACTTCCACCTGCCTCTCTCTGCAGAAAGGCTTTGCTTCCACCTTTCTTGGCTTGCAGTGATTATGCTCAGGTAAGATAAGAGTTATCAAAGAAGTTGTAGCCATTTCGTAGCGTTTTGGTGGATGCCAAGCAGCTTGCTCCAATGATTCACTTGGAATCTTTAAGCAAGTCACTTAGCATAGGCATTTTAAAGGTGTTTAGGTATCTAAGACCCCTAATGTATTTTAAAAACTTTGACTTAAAAAATCTGTTAGAGCTTTAATTTTACCAAGCTTAAAGAATAAAAAAATCAGAAGTTTTTTTGCTGGGCAGCAGATTTGAGGCTAGAACAAGTTATTTTGGAGCTTTTGGCTAGGGCCCTGCTGGTGCCACTCAGGACAGTCCAGCTTGGATGGTCTCTCCTTAATCATGGAAGCTCGTTTGAGACACCCGACAAATTGGAGCTTGAAGCGAGGGCCTCCAAGTTAGGTGGCCAGGAGGGAAATGAGTAAATGCACTGACAGCATGCGCTCAAAAGCTGTGTTTTTCTTGGCACGCACTTAGAGGAAGATCCTGCAAATCCAGGGGCAAAACAAGTTAAATATGGAGAAACCTTGTGCCTTCTAAGGGTTAATGGATTAACGCCTCCGAAGCTCGTAGAGGGGAGCAGAGCATCCGCATCCCAGTGGGACCTGGTGCTTCTTGAGTACTTTGGGGTAAAAAAGGAGCAGGAGAGAGAGATGTATAATTTCTTTTCTTTTATTCTTAGAACAATCACCAACATGAAGAAACTTGGCTATTCTTAGTTGTATCTGGGGGCTATGCATAATCTTTTCCTGCTAAATTATGGAATATGATAGCTTTTATTAAATCCATTACAATTACAGCCTCTCTGCTGCACGGGTTTAGAATATGGAATAAGTAGGGTGCATAATTTCAAATAAATATTTAAGATTTTGATGTGCAATTCAGTTTTAGACTCCTGGGAGAGAGAGTTATAGTTGGTTTCTTTTAATTCACACAAGCTTTCCTATCAAGCTACTTGCTAGTGCTAGATACTTTTTTTTTTTTCTTTTTTAGCCTTTGTACTGGAGAAAAGATCATGTCTGCTGCTCTTTTTTTTTCCAAGATTCTGTCTGTATTGGTGACTTAAGTCTTCTGCAAAGTATGTGGATATATAAAAGCTGGAGAGAGAGTTTTTAGAAAAGTTGAAACTAATCTGAGGGAGCATGTAACTGGAAAAGATATTAGTCAAAATTTTGGCACAGAAACCGGGAAATGCAAAATGTGGGCATCTTTTGTTGAACGCAAAGGCAGCACATGGATCCTATTCCAGGATTTAGCCTGTGTCTCTTTGCAGGGGTTAAGGGTGGGTGTTTAGCATTGCTCTTGTCCTGGGTTTTGCAGCTGGGATGGGGTGGCTCCGTGCTGCAGTGCTCGTGGACCTCCCTCCACAGCGTCGGGGACCTTGGAGCTCCCTCCAGCAGCAGACTTGTCCGGGGCGGCCTACACAGGGTGCCTGAAGGTGGGCAAGGGGAAACTCCTCTCCTAGGAGAGGGCACGGGCCCTACCGTGGTCTACTGAGGGGACTAGAGAGCTTCTCCTGGCCTTGTGCTGGTTGCTTGAAGAAAACTCCGAGTCCTAGGACCGCCTGGTCCCGTGAACAGCCAGGAAAGCTGGGAGAGGGCAAGGAACTGCCGGGAGAAGTGGAGCCAGAAGTAACTTGCCCAGAGAGGTGACACTGGAGCTGCTGGAGAGCAGCTCTCCCCAACGCCTTTTGGGAAGCAGGGATGGGAATTTTGTGGTTTGACAGCAAGAGGGGAGCGCCCGTAGTCCCGGTTGCTCCTCTGCCCTGTCTACCACCCACCTGCCTCCTCTCAGCTCTTCCCTTCTCCCCCAGCTTTCAGGAAGATGCTCTAGGTGTTGGCCACTGCCTTGGCTGCCAGTGCTCACGGAGATGTGTTAATGATGACTGGCAGCTTCTAAAAGCACCGTTTCAACACCTTGCTGTCACCACACCTCATACTTCAGCAGCTTAGCACATGTTCCAAGGTGTTTAAAGAGCTTCCCGGGCAGCCCTTTTCCAGGCACTAACCTCTTGCCAGGAGCGGTAGCAGCTCCTGACCGCACTTTTCTGGCTGCGACCTTGTTAGTATTTGCCTACGACATGTAAATGAGCAGCGCGGTCGTTAGCTAGCGCGATGTGTAATGTTTTCCATTGTGGAGAGGGCTTGGAGCTGACAAGAGCGCAGCCTGTGTTCCAAGGTCTAAAGCAGTTGGCAGGTTTCTCAGTACCAGTTTTTTATGCCCCCAAGTGAGTTACGGAGCGGAAGAGGGGGTGGAGAGGGAGGAATGTGTGTGGATGGATGGCAGGGGGGAGAGTTAGCGGGAGCGAAGGGCCATTTGCAAGCCACCAGCTTTGAATTTAACTCGCGCGGGCCTTGTGGTGCTGCTGAAGGGCCTGTTGTACTCATTTGATTGACTTGAGGCTTAATGCTGCTTGCCACTTACCAGCACTTGTCTTTGCTCATTAGCAGGGGGATTGTGGGCAAATATTTAGATATTCCAAAGAGGAAATGTTAATCTTTGCAGCGTTCGCTGAATATTTAAATGAGGCAGCGGCAGTTTTGCTCTCTGCTTGACCTAGCCTTGCAGTGCCGAGGAAGCGCTTGGGTCTTGGGATGGGTTTAGAGCCCAGCACCTGCCTAGTGTTGGGGTTCAGGTTGTGCAGTGAAACCTGGGCCTTTGCAGACGTGGAGTACAACTGGCCTACTTAAGCCCTGTGCCAAATGGCACAGAAACTGCCATCTGGCCACAGAGAGGCAAAGCTCACATGAGGTGTTCGGGACCCTCTGCTCTGCAGGCCATAGAAGAGGGTCTCCAGCAGTGAAGGTTTTGGCTGGAGATGATGGTTGCACGTTATTAGTGGTAGGCTGGCACTCAGTGATGGGGAAAGAAGAATCTATATTTTGGTGGGATTCTGACAGGCATAACTGAGAAAAATTAAGAATTAGGACCTTTATTTATCTGAGGATGAGCATGATATTTGTGGTGGCATCCTGCTGCCTCTTATATTGATGTGGTGGCTGATGTCTACATTGGTTATCTCCTTGGAATATGAAGCCAACTCAAGTGTGATGAGGCTGCATTTACAACTTAAGCAGACAATGGGAAATGCCTTGCATCACGTATTCTTACACGTGTCTGTATGCTTTTTATCACTGCCTTCTCTGGAAGCTCTGGACAATGAACATGGAAGCAGCAAAATCTAATCTGAGGATGTGGCAACCTTGAAGGAAATGAAGATTGAGCTATTAGTTACAGGTGTCTGCCCTTGTAGCTTGGTTCTTTGGAATCAGAATGGGATCAGGAAGGTGCTGGGTAGGGTGGCACATTCCCATCGGGTCCTGCGTGTATCTGCGGTAGCTGCTTGCAGAGAAAAGCTCTAGGCTAGGAATGTCGTATGGGAATAATTTCAATGAAGAAGGTTTAAAATTTTATCTGTGTAGATCATAACAGGTGAAGGACCAACAGGAATATGCGTCATTCCTTCTTACTTGTATTTCTTGCTTATTTAAGAGAACATAACGTAAAATGAACTTGATGCACGACGAAACATCTATGCCTTTCAGCTCCTGGGTTGCCAGCTTTGCAAGGCTAGGGACTAGCTAAGCTCAAATCAGATCCTCACAGATGCTGTGCACTTACCTGGGCCCTGTAGCATTTCTCTGGATCAGAACCTCTATGTTTCAGGCATTTCAGTTAAATCCTTCTCATTTAATTTGATCGTTTACAGGAAAATCGCTTGGGAAATAACTGACTTCTTCCTGTTCCTATCATTCACTGGCTGTATCCGGATAGGTTGAAGTGAAGAACATTTTTTATGGATTTTATTATTGATGGATGTCCTGAACACAGTTTCTCTGTTTTCTATCTCTTGTATTCCAGTAGCTGCTAGTCAATTAAATATTTCTCCAGTAAATTTGAGGTTTAGAGCATCTCTTGGGAGGTGCAGAACTCTTGTTAGTGGAAATTAAAAGGCAGTTGTGTCTAGATTCAGGTATATTTGACAATTCCATCCGGCGTGCGATTCCTCCATTAGCGGTTGTGCTCTCCTACCTGCAACCTCTTCCTGCTTTTCCATGGTCCCTTTTCCTTTGGCCTTTATTATTTCTTATCTTTTTCTCTTATCCTTGCTTTGGAGAGTTTGGGTAGGGGAGCTAATTCAGGTCAGCTCTTCGACCCTCACGCAGCGCTGAGGCTGCGCAGTGCGAGCAGTGGGTTTGCGCGAGCGGGGCAGCTCTGCAGGGGCAACAAGAAGCGGCCAGAGACAACTGAAGAGTCGACATGTAGCACTGCCTTCCAGTCCCAGCTCTTCAACATTGTTATATACATATATATATGTATATATGTTATATACATGTATAAAATATATACAACCTATATGACATTGTTCAGTCAGGCAAGCTGCTAGTGGGTGGTGCTGCTCAGCCTTGCTCCTCACCGCTCAGCCTTGCTCCTCACCTCTCCTCCTCTCCATTACTGGGAGAGCGACCCGGTGTGCCGGAGTGGGATGGCATGGGGGGGCAGCAAGGTCGAATTACACCTAGGAGACCCCCTCACAAAGGCCGTTCCCACCTGGGGAGCGTGAACTCATTCTCAGGAACATCTCCATCCTTGTGCTGTTGGTGGGGTGTTCTCCATCCCATTGCTTTGGGACATCTCGTTGTGAAATGATGGTAGCGGTGAGGAAGTAAATGCACCTGGTAACTCTAGGTGGAAGCAGGGGGGTCATTTCCCTCCAATGACTCCTGGCTTCTTCCTCTGAGCTTCTGTTTTGGCCAGTACCTGCGGAGGAGATGGGAGTAGCTACTGTCTTGTGCTGAAAGCATTCAAAGAAACAGGGGTAAACTGATAACAGGGCAAGTCAAAAGTCTGAGGGATTTCATAAAGAGCTGATAATAAAGATTTGAGCTCTAGTATTTATCTTTTCAGTATTTTTCTGTATGGCTTGAGGTGTGTATTTCGGTTGAGAGTTTCTAACTGGAAAGCTTAGATGGGAAAGCAAATGGGCTTGAGTCTCAGGGTCAGGGGCTGCAGACAATGCCAGCTCCGTCGCTCATTCATTTTGAGTTGTGATGACTAAGAGATAAAAATCATTATTTAATCATTTCTAGAAGCTGTCTCTTGATAGTTTCTAGAAGCCAGTGTGCAGTGGATCTGTTGATGTAATTGCTGATCCCTCAGCAAGTTCGTTTGCCAAATCCTGCACCATTCATGCTACAGATAGGAAGCAACATGTCTTAGGACAGTTTTGGCAGAAGAGCCAATGTCAATTTGGCTTGAGGAGCTTCCCACGCAGGCAGGGACATTCCCTGCTCTGGTGCAGCGTATTCTTCGCGCAGAAGAGAAGCGATTCCCCGGGCTCTTCTGAACCCTCGCCCATGCCCTCATGGCCACCATTAGGCACAAGGCTGACTTCAACACACTAGGAAATTTTAGCCTACGTGTCCAGGGGTCCTGTCTTACTAATACCTGTATTGTGCCTTTATATATTAAATTAAAAAAAAAAAAAAAAGAACAAAGTTAAAGAACAAATCCTCCCACCATCTTCAACCAAAATGGGAAAGCAAGCAGCCTCTTCCTGAATTTTGGATTGCATGTGTCAGGAAGAAAATACATAATCCATTTTCCAGTGCGAATCATTGTGAACTTAAAAGGGACATCCTGTAATCTGATTTTTCCCACAAAGTGTTGCAACCTGCAGAGGAGAGAGTGTCTCCTTTGCACAGCGAGTGCCAGCAAGACGGGCCCCGCGGGGCGGCTGCCAGCTGGCCCCCATCCCAGCCTCCGTTCCCAAAGCCAAAGCGGTGGCATCAGCCAGGCTGGCACGGGAGCGGGAGCCGAACAAGCGCAGCGCCCTGACGGCAGCTCTCGTCCAACAGTGCCCGTGGAGATGGGAGAAAAAACCCTTCCCTGAAGAGCAAGCCTTGAGAAAAGGAGCACTTAGGGGCTGCGGTTATGGGTGAAATAATGCAGTTTGGGCAAAACTGAAAGCTCTGGGAGCACAATGAGTTTTAGCAGCAGAGTAACAGAGAAATATCTGAGTGCATCTGGTGACAGTGCTGAAACATTGCATTTTGGCTGTCTTGCCGTTACGCTTTTCTAAGGGATGTTAAAATAGTGAAGTGTCTGTTTTGCTCACGTGTTATTATTAAGTAAATATTAAAACCAGTGCAAAATTGAAATGTTGATATCAAAGCACAAGCTTTAAACTCATTCAGAGTTCTTTTTCCTCTGGAGTTTCTGTCTGGGGAATTCTGAAATTCCAGTTTCCTCTTCTGAGTTAGTGCAACTGGGACATATTTCTCTGCTTGTGAGAATCCTCATAAATAATGCTTTTAGACCCGTTTTAAGCAAAGTGTTCTTTGAAAGCATTTTTGCTATTGAGAAACAGGTTTATTTTATAGTGCATCTTACAGCAAGAAGGTAAGAGGGCCTGTATAAAATTATGTATAAATTGCTTAGCACGGGCTAAGTATTTTTTAGGACAGGTTCACGGCTGAGACGATGCTCAGTGCTGAGGAATGGGCATGCTGGCTGCATCCAGTCCCATTCGGGTGCATCTGAAGGACTTCCTGAAGGAAAGGATTTTCACCCTGCTAGCTACGAGTGCAATAAAAATACAGGTAGGACCAGAGCCACCTGGTTTGGCCCCAGTTGCCAAATCTCTGGTTGCCCCATCTTCAGGCACGGGGAAGTCAATGCGGATGAAAACGTGTGGTCTAGGATCTACTTCTCTGTTTCAGATATTCCTAGCAGGAGCAGATGAGTTTTATCCCCGTTGCATAGCCTGTTGGGCAGAGCCAAGGGCACTGATGCAGCAATCCCGTTGCTAAACACCGTGTGTTTGCGGCACGTTGCACGACATTGCCCAGGAGATGCTGCAACTGGGCACAGGTAGAGCTTGAGTTTAACTCCCAGCCTTCCCACTGACTCATTCCACAACTTTCCCTTTCTCCTACCTGTTCTTCCATTTCCCTCCCCAGGAGAACGCTGCGCAGCGGCGCTTTCTTGAGGTGTTGCAAAGCACTTGCAGTGCCTCCCGTGCCAGGCAGCGGTAGGAGCTCAAAGCGGAGCAGCGTGCGACGCCTCTGTCCTCTTTCTTTTGCCCGGGTGAATGTTAATTGAATATAGAAAAGTTGCTGTTTTTCTTCCGCTGAAGTTTGCTGAGCCAGTGGAATGGCTCCCGGCTCCCCATTCCAGGGCAGACACTTGTGCAATATTTTCCCTTTGAAAAATCTGTCTCTCTCTGTGGTCAGTGCTAACACAACACTTTGGAATGTGAGAAGTTTTAATTCTGAGGGCTTTTCAATTTTTTTTTAAGTGATTGGCAGCAAACACAAGTTCTGTATTATTTTTAAAATCCAGGCTGTGTTTGAGGAAAGTGGCCCATGGCAGGAGTGGAAATGAAAGCAGAAATACCTACTGCAGTGGCCCCAGAGACCGCTGATAATTTGTTTTATTTGTGCATGATTAATAACGCTCTTGATACTGATGCAAGAGCAAATCCTGTAGCAATGAGTGGCCCAATTAAAGCACGTCTTGCGTGGGAGAGTGTTGCTGTTCATCTGCTTTGCATTTTCCAAGTAAATGTGGTGGCGGTGCCCAATTTCCATCATCTGAGAACACGTCCTATCAGCCTGGCTCTCAAAAAAGAGCCCTTTGCAGAGCAGAGAGTGTAACAAGTGTCACGTGATGCGTTTTTTTCTCCCCAAATTTCTCTTTTTTATCTGTCTGCCCCAAATGACTAGAAACTCAGCAGTGTGGTGAGCATGTCATGGCCCCTTAGTTTCTTGGAAAGTCGCTTAAGAAAACTCACTCTTTTTTTTTTTTTTTTTTTTTTAGTATTTTTAGGATTTTTTAAATTATTTTTTTATTATTTTTTAAAATATTTTTTTTTAAAATATTTGTTTTTTATTTATTTCTGTGTGTTAGAGGAAACATGATGGGAAAATAGAAATGCTGCATCAAAGCTGAACTTTATTTCTTAAGAAACACTGTTGTATACTCATCATCTAGAAATTACTAGTAGGACTTTTTCTGAGATAAGTGTAAGTTTTTAACATTTGAATAGTAACAAATAGCTCCAGTATTAGCAGTGGGGGTTCTGGAACGCACCAGGGTGCTTCTCAACATGCCCTATATATATATTTTTTTTTTAATGGGTAAAATAAAATGTGATTCAGTAGGACTCAGAAATACTACACAAACACAGACCTAATAATGCAAATACGGAAGTCGTCCTTTCTAGGGGGGAAAACAAGTCAAAATGATTGAAGCGTCTCCATTATTGTTGATAATGCAGCTCAGTATTGAGGCTAGCAGTAAACTTTACCTAATATATAGGGAAGCCAAACTTTGCAATTTTGGAAGTGCTGCAGTTTTGTTTGGAATACTTACTACCGATAGGAATTGATTTGGATAATGGAACACACTCCTAAACTCCTGGAGCTTTGCAGAAGTGAAAGATCCATCAGGGCATTAATGAGCATCTTCTGGATTGCTGGAGGGAGGAAGGGAAGTAGTCAACGAGGACAAGAAGATTTTGGAGCAGCTAAATATTCTTTGGCTCCAGCAGATACTAGAGACAGTCACTGCTGCAGTTTCCTCTTTGTAGATTGCATTTCTAAAGGTGAGACATTTGGAAGTCAAGAAGTGGGACTGCAGAAGGGCTAAATGGGATGAATCCTAGAGCTCTGAAGGAATAATAGGATGGAGGTTCAAGTTGTGGCTCAGAGAAACGTCCTCCGTAGGCTTTACTTACCTTTTGGCAGCAGTGTCTAGCTCTCCAACTAAGATTTGAACTCCTCACTTCTGAAGTTTTCTTGTTGTTGTTTTTTAATCATTTTTTGGTGAATTTTTTCAAACAGGAGAGGAGGAGGAATGGGACAAGAACCTCGCTGAACCATACAATTAAGTGGTGCATGTCATCTCGGAAATTACAGGCTCCTGGGCTATATTTCAGTACCCGGTAACTAAAAATGGCTTTGTGGTCAGAAAGCCATTGATGTTTGCTTCAGAGGTAGCAGTTATTGGCAGATGCCCAATAAAAGGCAGAGCAATTTTATCATCTGTCAGGGAGACAGGATGGTGGGTTGCAGGACTGCTGCCTTGTTTTATAATGTAAATGCCTCTGCTAATTCTATTCTTAATTAGCTGTATCAGCCAGGGTTTGCTGGGGTTGTTTGATGTTGTGTTTTATCTGCAATTGAATTTTTTTTTTTTTTTACTTTTATTTTTTGGAAGGAGAAAGATGTAAGAGCAGCCCTTGGAGTCAGTATTTATTGACTGGCTGTGCAATTCCTGGTTACCCTGACCCGTGTCAGAAGATTGTGTCCAGGCAATGAGCATTAGTCTCTGCACAGCCTCCTATGCCAGTGCTGCTGAGCTCACGGATAGGACTTTGCTCCCAAGAGAGATGACCAGAGGAAGAATGATCAAGTCTTCACTATGATTAATAATAATAATTTAATAATAATTTTTATTTTTTCAGGCCACCCTGGTCTGTTCTCCCTGCTGGTAAGAGCGTCATTTCTATGCAGTGACTTTGCATAGGGGCAGATGTCTGCCAAGGCCTTTGCTCACAAAAGAGCACGAGAGTGAGGACTGGTTCATTGTGTGTCTTCTCCCTTGACATCCATGGTTTCGGCACGGTCACTCCTGATGTTCTCAGGGTTTAGGGAGAGGAGACACTGTCTCCGTCACCCCAGAAGCTCCCGGACGTGCAGGTTTGTAGGGACAGGCTTCCTGCCCCGAGTCATGCCCAGGTGGCCTGGGGTGTTTCTCCTCCGGCATGTCACTAATATTTAAGGCCATGAAGTGATGCAACCTCTTGCAATGTTCAGGTCTTAGAAGATTTTTATCAGGACGAAGTGAGATCTTAAAACTCAGGCCCCAACAGGCAATGTGCTGTGCTGATCGTCTGTCAAAATGCGGTTCATTGTGTGCCTGCAACACACACCCTGCTCGTGAGCAAGTAGGCTCCCAAAAAGTCACCTTTTGCGAATACTTGCAAACTGACCCTGAAATGTCTCGTATCCCAATTAAAAATGACCTTGGGTCTCTGCTTCATGAACCGACCAAAGCTGGGAGTGGATCTGCTTACAGATTTAGGCATAAAAATGTCACGTCTCAGGGCCTAACCCAGAAACCCTTGCAGCTGTGACAAGGAACTTTATTGGCTGTTTCTTTCCCGTGTTATTTTAATTCTGCTTTTAAGAATCTCACTGAATCAGTTACCAGCATCCGAATCCCAAACAGCCCCCAGCGTGCGGGTATCCGTGCCGGAGGGCGGGTGTAGGGCCGGGGGTGCTTTGAGCAGCGCCGAACTCACCGCGCGCGTCGCGGCGTCTGGCACAGCTGGCTCTTTGGCGCGTGGAGCCAAACCACTGCATAGGTCAGGGCATGTTTGGCCAGGCCTGGGACTGTCTTCCGGACATTCACCAGCCCTGGCTCCATCCCTGCCTGCGTTACCGCATTCCTTTCCTTTTCACGCTGTGATCTTTGTCTGTCTCTCCCTAGCCTCCAAGCTCCGTATCTCTCTCCTCCAGACATCACTGAAGTGTGTGAATCACTCACAAATATGAATGAACTTATCCTGATAATCCTCTGTCAGAGGGAGAAGCTTTTCTTCTTCTCTGCTTTGTTTTTTTTTTCTCTCTCCCTTCCCACTGTTTTTTGTCTCATGTCCTGCCCCGCTTTTCTCTATTAACCCAGGCCATCTTTTCCCTGTCTTTCCCAACAGGAGCACATTACTCCTGTTTAATCTAATCGCTTTTACCTGCTAATGGGAGATTTTTCCTGGGTGTCCTGTGCGCTTCAGCAGCCCCTGAGCTCTGCTATTTCCTGGGCGTTTTGCTGAGTGTTTTGCTGAGTCTCGAAGTTTCCTGGGTGTTTTGCTGAGTCTCGAAGCTCCTGGGCAGGCTCCCCTGCGCGTCCCACAGTGACTCCCCACAAGCCTCGCAGGGGATCTGCAGGGCAGCCAGCTACGAAGCAGGTTTGATGTGCTCTGTATTACAGCTACGGAGCATATTTTAATAGGGAGGGATACGTCAGGAAGGAGATTTGGGCTGAGATTTACGGGTTGTCTACAGGAACGCACTCTGCGTCCTGTGTTCAGTGGATCGTGCCTCTCTGGCTAGCGTTAGGCCCTCCCTGTTGGGGATGCTGTGTGAAGTGATGGTTGTCCCATGCTAGAAGTCACCCGCTCTGGTCTTTGATTACTATATCTGCAGGAGAGCACAAACTCAGCTCCTTTTCATAGAGCTTTCTCCTGTTTCATTCATGGAGGGCCATTCCCTGTGTACGTCAGGCTGGCAGCAATGTACCCATGCTTGCTCCTAGCAGCCCTGCTGATGTGGTGTCTATCACTTGGGTCTTCAGGTGGCTTTCTTGTGGTTGTGGCCAACAATCAGCAAGCAGGATCACCTCTGGAGATGCAGGAGCCTGGAGGAGGTGTGGGAGCCTGGGGACTGGAGCAGAGCAGTGCGTGGGTGGTTGCTGTGCAAGGACAAGGCCTTCCAGCATCCCACTGGCTAACAGGTTTATGATGTGGAGAAGCACCAACATGTCATTTTACAAAGTCAGTTGGAGTAGAGAGAGTAAAGTGCAGTAGATAAGAAGCAACTTGGCATTTAGAAGATCCTGATTCTCTCTCTGCCCATAAACTGCTGCGTGCAATGGGGTTTCTCCTCCTGTCCTGTGCTTCCTCAGTATCCACAAGACATTTGGGGTTCCTTGGTGCCAGTGTCTGCCACGCACAGCACAAGGAGCTTGCAAGAGGGGCTGCAGGTTCGAATGAGAGCTCTGCAGTAAGGTGTCAGTGTGAAAAAACAAATGGGATGGAGCTGGATGCTCACCCCTCTCTGCTCGTCCTCCTGTCTCCTCTGCACCTTTAGGTTTCTGTAGATGGCATAGACAGCAAATTGGTAGCCGGTATAATACTTCGAAGGAGAAAAGCCTACCTGCTCTTGCAGCTTCCTTTGTTGCAGCTTCTTAAAATTGGGTGGATGTTACATTTATTAAATGCCTTCCCAAAGCAGAAGCGCTGATGAGGCATCATGAGGTGGTGTGTGCCTGACCCATCGGAAGGAGGTGGCATCTTCCCCAAAACAGCTGGTCAGGTGGGTGGTGGGCGCACTGCATCATCACTGTCACTGACCACATGGTTTGGGATAATCAAGTCTCCAAAGAAAGGAGGAAGAGAGGGAAAAGCAAAAGCAGCTCAATTCCATGACTGCCTTTGTGTGCAGAGACAGAAAACGGTTCTGTTTGTCACACAGCAGAGCCAGGCCAGCTTTAGCGGCGTCCCTGGATGTGATACTTCAGGAGTGAATGTTTTTCTTTGAAGGCATGTTTCTGTGTAGGCGTTTCTTTATCTTTTATGTGATATATTAACGTATATGTCTTTTTTTTTCCGTAGAATTTTTGGCTTAGTGTATTTACATATATTAGAACCTCCCTACTGAGTAAACAAGCGATGCCCAGCTAAGCAAACAAGCCTGAGGGTGATGGGAGAGGGAGAGAGAAAGGAGGAGAACAGAGAGAGGGAGAGGGAAAGAGAGGTGGCAATAGGAAAAGGGTAAACAGACAAGCACTAATTAAGGCCTTCATCACAAGCAGGGAGATGTGCTAGGCTGACAGTCAGTCAAGCAGATAAGGGGAGATGAGTTAAAATCTAGCCCCAGGATTTGAAGGCCCCGGGGCCCTGGCAGACAAGAGCACAGTGAGCAAACAGGAAGCCACTGAAAGGTCATTTGCATGAAATGATGTTCAGGATCTTTGCTTTTGTTGTTGCCCTGATGGCTTTAACCCGTTCCTGGCCCCGGGAGCACACACAGATAGGACACTTCAAGCCCGTCTCTGTATGTGGCTTGGAGGCTTCTCTTGGTGGCCGTTAAGGGCCACGCAGCCTGGGGACATTTGTGCTTCATGGAGGGTGAGGGTGGGCTCGTCTCTCCCTTCCAGCAAGGAGAGCTGAAATCCTTTGGCAAGCCGTGTGCTTAGAGGCTGGCAGAGCACAGAACGAGGAAGGCGTTAAAATGGGAGAGCGCAGACATGGAATGACCCACGAGCCTGCCAAGTTGAAGGCAGATGCAGTGACCTGCAGTAGGCAGAGATGTTCACATGTTCTAGACCTTGGTTTGTCTCTCCAAGAGCTCTGGAGATAAATCTCCCAGGAGTCTCTGTCACAGAATGGTGTCAGAACTGCTGTCATTTGCCTTTGCTACGGTGGCATGACCATGTCATGAATAACAGGAGTGTTGTGCAGGTGCCTCTTGTCTGCCCCTTCCACTGGAATTAAAAATATATCCAATTTTTAGCACTTCTGAAGGAACAGACAACCTGTAGTTGCAATCTCTTCTCCCTAAGCTACATTAGGAAACAAGATCTTGCTCAGATCTCCAAGGGAATTCTGACACTATAATTATTATTATATGATCTCAATGTGCTTGGGCATCTAGGCAGATTGTAATTCTTAGTGACATGGCAAGAGAAATAAATGCAGAAAGTGCTCACCATTTTGTGATAGTCAGACAGCCTAGCACGCTTATTTTTTTTCTCCACTCCTGTTTAGACCCTTGATAAGTCACAGTCGTTACTCTTCTGCTTTTCCTTTTGAAAACATAAATAGTGGTTATAGCAAAGTCTAGTAGATTAAACAGGGATGTGGACTACTGGACTTCTGGGTTCTCCTTCAAACCACTGCCACTTCATTACTGTTTGACCTTCTCCAGCTCATGTCGACTCATTGCGAGCAACATATCTGTCTGCCACCGAAGGGCAGTGAGCTCTACTTCTCCTTTTCCAAGGAATGGAATGATGGACCTTGTTTAACTTCATGTGCGTGTAACGCTTTCAGATCCTTGAGGGGAAGTGCTGCTGAAGGGAAAAGAATGGTTAGCAGTCAAGTTGTGCCGTGGAGGGCAAGGCCAATAAGCTTAAGACATCAGCCCGTTAGGACTGGAAATCTCCCCAGTTGGGTCAGTACAAAGATTTCCCATGAGGGGGGAGCTCCAAATCATTTCCAGGAAACAAATCCCCTTTGAGCTCCAGGTCTTAGCAGGAGCATTGAACCTGAAGCTCATCCAGAGGTGGTGGTGCTCACTGGCAGGGGGTACAACTAATGTATTTCTCTGGTCTAGGAATCATCTTCACGATAAAGACCTGTTTTAAAAGGAAAGGAAGACAAACAAAAACTCCCAAACTTTTCTTTTGTTTCATTCATGTAGTATGCCTGTTCAGATACAGGCAAGTATGATTGCAGCATGCTAGAATCCCACTTAGATAAATATTTTTAAAAGCTGCTGTAAGGAATGAATGGAAAGGACAGCGTGTAGGATTACAAGTAATTGTTTTCTGCTGCGAGTCGAGTGTCATGATTGTGAATGGACTTTTTCTTAAAGCAGGAGCTGCAAGCACATGTAAGAAAAGTGGAGTTTAGATGCCCTTTGGCTAACTGCTCATTGCTGCTGCTCTCTGCAGATTTTTAAAAGGCCACTGTCATCAAGTAATTTTTCTTCTACTTTAGTATATGTAATAGCTTCTTTAAGTGCCTGGAAATGATTTTATTTGCCCTTTTGCTCTGGGAAGGGAAGCAGTTTCCCTTTTTTGGCCAAGCATCCCATAGGCAAGACCAACCCAAGCCCTATTCTATGTGTCTTTGCTTTATATTTCCCCTAATGTCAATGCCAGCATCAGGCCAAATAGGAAGAGATTTCTAAAACTGTGATTAAGCTGTTCAACGTCTGACCTTGAAAGCTGAGCAAGTGGGAAGGAAGCCTTGATTGCTGAAGGTGGGCTCATTTTTTTGCAAAGCAGCTTTAAGTTGGTGGAGTAAGAGCTCAGTGAATTCACATGTTGAAGGAGCTCATTCGTATGAAAGAAGAGCCCTTGTGCTGGCTCCGTGAGGAAGTGCGAGCAGAGACGCTCTGTGTTTTATGAGAATGTGCTGCCGTTGCAAGACATCCCTGTAAAAGTCCTCTGGTGCAGTATCCTAAACTTACCCTGTAGCTGGGGGCAAAACACAAGGTGGGATTTCATGCCAATAGCGAGGCTGACTGGGGACACTGTTGCAAACCCCATCCATGCAGCAAGGGGAGGAAGCCCTGGGCAGCTGCTCTGCTGCCACCAAAGCTGCTTGTGCAGTGGCAGGGAGTCAGCAGGAGGAAGGTGGCCGGAGTCTTCTGTGTCAGCCCTTCTCCTTCCATGATTGCTCATTCTGCAGAGACTGTAGTGCAAAGGGCAGCCTGGCCACTTAGCACTGCCCACCAAGGAAAGAGCAGAGCAGAACAACTGCTGACAATGACTGTAGAAGCTGCTGAGATACTGCGGTGTTTTTCTGTCCTCTCTCCACAGTTCAGCTGTGACACCACTGCCCTCACTGCTCGCGGTGCTGGTTGAGGCAGGAGAGTTTGCCCCTTCCAAAGGCTCCAACAAAAGGTGACTGCTAAAAATTCCCAAGAGCTTTTGGCCTTGGTAGATTTTCAAGCTCTTACATGGCAGCAGAGCCTCCCGCAGCGTGCACCGTGCTGGGAGAGCGGGATAGGGGCCCGGCTGTGTGACACGAGCTGCACCCGCTGCAGGCGGGAGCTTGTGCTTAGCCACGGGCGAGCAGGCGCTATTCCTCTTTCTCTCTCCCCGCACGCTGCAAAGGGTGCAGCATCACAGACCTTGTCACCCGGAGCTCAGAGGACAGCAACCATATGCCTTCCGACCTCCCCTTGCTTTTCTAGGAAAGATTCAGCCTGCTGGGCATTTTCTATCAGAACCGTTAAGAGGCGAGCGCGGGGATGTGGCCCGGGCTGGCGCTGCCGTGGCGCTGCGCGAGGGGGAGGCGAGAGCGGGCGCGCGGGGAGGAGGGCGACGAACCCGCTGCCCACGAGCAGGAGGTGGGAGGAGAGGCGGGATTGGCATCGTGGGCATCAGGGCGGCCTGATGAGCCTGCAGGGCGCCGTGTCCCTCGCAGCCGCCCTCGTTGCCGTGATGGGCTCGTCTGGTGGCTTGGACACCAGCTTTCCTTACCATGCCCCCCAGTGCTTGCAAGGACGGAGGGAGAAGGGAATGGAGGAGGTGAAGAAGCCTCAGCATTGTGCACACACTCACACACACAAACACAAATCAGAGACAGGAAAGGCAGAGAAACAGCTTTGGCTCCAGGCTATTGATTTTGCTCTGCGACACTTGCTCATTTCCCACTTAGTGGGCTCCTCTGCCCTACCTTCCCGGTAGGGCTGCAGAAGCTCTTACTGAAGAGACAACGAAGTCGTCTCTAGTGCCAGGGGTGCAGCAATGGGAGGGCCAGCCGTTGAGGATGATGATGGTGATGAAGAAGCCATACTGCAAACAAAGCTGTGTGTGTGTGACAGGACCCACACTGCCGTGGCTTCTGTCCTGCAGCCCATCCGAGCACACTGTCTTACTAGCAAGGTAAGGTTGGCCTGGGGTAGAGCTGTCAAAAATGCTTTTTTTTCCCCCCTTGAAAAATTATGCCTTTTTCTAGGCATGACCCCAAATACCACAATAATAATTCTGTAAAGCAATGGCTTTGACTGCTGCTGAACTGTACACAGAAATACCAGGACAATAATATTCTACAGGCAGCATCAGGCTTTGTTCTTTTTTTTCTTTTTCCCCCATTTCTAACTTGATTCCCTGTGAGCTGAACTCTGCTGCCGGAGTAGCGTGTGACAGTTGAGGCAACAGCAGCTTTCTCGTCTGCCACCATTTTTGTCACCTGAACCTGCCAAGGGGCAGGGAACAGAGCTGAGCTGGTGGGCAGGAGCAGTGGGCACACCAAGGTCCTCACCGAATATTGCAAGATTTTGTGGTGAGACTGTGGGAATCGATAGGGCACTTGGCTGTGCCCACCCACAGCCCGTGCTGTGTGTGAACTTCAGGGATCATTGGACAGTTGTGGGATCACGTTCACACCTGAAAGTTCAGTGAAACGTTAAAGATTGAGAAGGTTGCTGTGAAATGTTGTGATGGATGTCTCAGTACACTGAAGTGTCTGGAGGTCACTCAATAAATGCTCTTTCAGTTGGTGAGCAACTGGACAATGTGCATAATTAACGAAGGAGGAATGAGGAAGGAATTAACGGCAGTAACCTTAGCTAAAAGTGACGCCTATGCCCAAGGCAAGCTGCATGCCCCACTCCTGCCTGCAGAATTGATGCCACCTTGCTGGTAGCATTGTTTTTCTTTATTTAGCTGCTTGTGCTAGAGCTTCTCCACTCCACAGCTTGGATGTTTTGTTCTGCTGTGAGAATAGAAACAGTCTTCTGAAATAATGTAACTTCTATGTTGTTTTTTCTCTTTTCCTTTACTCACATATTTACATACATGTGCATATTCTCTATCACACACACATGTACATAGACAATATTTTCCCTCCTCCGTATTAGGGATGTGCTGGAGTACCATGGTTGGCAGGGGCTACTAACTGGATTAGATGGTAAATCAATCTGGAGCTCCCAGTGGGAGAGCTGGACAGGTTCAAGATGGATAATGGCTTTTCTGAGGCAGTAGGATGGATTATTTGATCAAAAAAACGCGAGAGGGGAAACATTTGTTTCTCCTTATATACTTTTGCCTGAAACTGGGGGAGTGATGTCAAGAAGATAAGGAAGGGATCCATTTTTTGAAGAGGGAAGGATTGTTGTCTTGTTGTTAAACATCATCATGATCATCTTTTTTTGGGTGAATTTTAATTCCAACTTGTCCTTCCTAAGAAACTGTCCCTTTGCATCCTAAATCTTTGTTATGAATCTGACAACATGAAGGACAAGGTAGCTCCAAATTATGTTTGTGTAGGATGTAACCCCCTTCCAGAAACAGGCAGGAGTAACTAACGCTCCGGCCTCGGTCAGAGCGTGAGGCTGCCGTCCCTGGGCCTTTTCCAGGTACTTTTGTGTCCGTCTCAGTCTGACCTTAGACACCGGCTCATAGCCTGAGACCAGCCACCGGCGGCCTCCTCAGGGAAGCAGCTCTAAATTCACCTCTGCAAACTCAGTGAGTTTGTGGGTGTATTTCTGTATGGGATGTGTGGAACATGTAGGGGATGAAAATAACTATTCCTTGCCCTGCCCTGGTTTGTGACGTTGCCTACACATCAACAACAAAGCAAACTGGGGTAACAAGGGAAAAAGATTTCTTCTTGCTTTGTGATTACCTTGCTCATCTACAGCGCTTCCAGTTTTATTGTAAGCTGCCCAAATCTGTATGCTGTGAGTGCGTGTTGGCCTGTGAGGCACCGGCTTCTGCGGTCACTTCACTAGGGAGCCTCGAAACTCTGGCTTCTCTGCAGAGAGAAGGGGAGTTTTAAGTAGACTTTTAATTTAAAAGTAAGCTCGTGTTTAAAATGCAAATACTTTTTAAAGAGCATCCTCAAAATTCAATGGTGTGTTTCAGATTCCTTAAAAAACTGT
>JAVCKT010020886.1:4006-14179 GCA_032273925.1 Rhynchotus rufescens
AGCTAGGTTTAAAACTGTTTTAGGGTGAAGAGAACACTAATGAAAAAGAGTTAAATTCATGGGCTGTGCTGTATTTTCCTGTAAGAGTAAAGAGCAGAATTTGCTGCTTTTCTTTCATGAGTGGGACTTTTGTTCTTGTGTTTTATGAACTACATGTTGTTAATATTTTAGATCTATTCTGAGCACAACTCCTAAATACTTGAAGATGTGGTAGTGGTAGTGAAAATAATAGTTATTTAAAGTTAAGATGGCTCTCTCAGTTGATAGTACATATATATTTGTGCTTCTTCCCTCCATTGCGATTAACATCTTAACTTGAGCATTATGTTAGCACAGGATTTTCCTTACAATTGCAGAATAAGGGGCTTATTAAGAAATAGGATATCAAATGTACTCATAGTGTCCTGAAGATAATACTCAGCTTGACATAAATTTTGGCACTGTGATACCGATGGGAGGAGGTCTGTGAAGCATCATAATCGTTTAAATTAATTTTATTTTCAATAATGCAGTGATGTGTCTAAGCCATATATTGAGATAATGCTCTACCAATCTTTATATTTTGAATTT
Source organism: Rhynchotus rufescens (assembly GCA_032273925.1). Lineage (NCBI taxonomy): Eukaryota > Metazoa > Chordata > Aves > Tinamiformes > Tinamidae > Rhynchotus > Rhynchotus rufescens. The sequence continues at coordinate 4,577 of JAVCKT010020886.1, forward strand.
TACTTTTAAAATTAATGAAAATTATTTGGTGTGTGTCCACGTGGCCATCGATAATAGAAGATTTTGTTGTTTGTTTAAACCATTATGCTAGGATGATCCTGAACCAACAGGAGAGAAAAAGGTCTTGAAATCTTCAGAAGTACGTCAAGGTGTCAAAATCATCATCATTATAGAACACTTCTGGTGGGGTCTAGACTCTTCTAGACCCCTCCTAGAAAAGGAGGGAAAAAAGTGTGTATAGCTTCTGTGCAGAGAGGTTTTTGCAGTGCTCTGTGATGAGTCTTATTCCCAGTGTGAATAACCTGGCAGCAGGTTGACTCTGTCTCCTGTTCATTGTAAATTACTTCGTGCCTCTTGAATTCTTTCTTTTGCTTTTATAAAATCTGATTTCGTAAACCTATTTGTTTTGTTTTGGTTACTGAGAATTTTAGTCAAAGCCGAGAGAAGTGATTGGGATTTTTGTTGATTTTTAAGGAAAAAAAGTATCTTTGGTTAAATAAACTGCATTTGAAACATAGGAAAATACAACCAGAGATAATTTAAATTGTATATATTAATAAACAAATGCCCATATGGCAATTTGTCAGGTTTTTGTGTCTTTTCAACTGAGGTTGAAGTTTGTAAATAGCTCATTTCTATCTAAATTTTCATTTTTGCGTACATAGTTTCAAGACATAGTTCAACTGATTTTGTAAAAATAGAATTATAATTGTCTTTGTTATTAAGAACTCTGCAGGTTACTTAGAACAAGTCAGCACTTGCATTCAGGTATTGAAGTACTAGTACAACTTGGCTTACCTTAAGGACTGTTTTTCTTTTTTTTTCTTTTTTTTGTTTTTAAGGATTGACTATAAAGAGTTCAGTCACTTTAGCACAGGAATAAAATGGAGACAGACATTTTTGCCGTGAAATCTTTTTTTTTAAGATTCAACATGTATTCAGTTGAATCACATAAACAGCATGAAATTTTGCTCATTCAGCCAATTCACTGTATATAATTCATTTCTACCTCCAAATTTCTTTCATAGAGACTCATATCTCAACCCTTGGAAAGAAAATAAATGGCAAGCGTTTCTGCTGTCCAGGACCTCAAGGCAATCTTCCTTCCAAGTCGTGAGGGTCTCAGTCTTGCTTTTGCTGGCGTAAGAGCAGAAATAGGAACTTAGAGTGAGAGGTGATTTGCCTCTGTTATGGTTTTATACATTTTAGATTAAATGGATGGTCATAGTGGCTTTAGAAGATATGTGTGTGGCATAACCAAGAGAGGTAATAATAAAATAATACTGCTTCATATAGCATTCTAATGCCTTATGATTGGAGTCTAATTCTGTATTTCATATCTTTCTAAGCATTCTGTCTTGGAGAATAATATTGTTGGAGCATTATTAATGCCTTAAAATATAATTTCTTTTTTATTTCTAATGTGGTAATTCAAGAAAAGGACCAAAAGGCCAAATTCTGTACTGCCAGGTGTAGTAACTTCCTGAAGGAACATTCTAGTTACCTTCAGATACATAGAAACGTTAAGGATGCTGTTCTATTGATTTCTCAGTGGTAGATTTCATTTTTCAAATAATAAAGTTTTTTTTTTTCCTTTTAATGTAGAAAGCTGGAAAATACAGGTGAAAAATCACAAGACTTATACATTTCTAAATAAATATTTATGAAATATGAAATGAGGTGAAAGATAAATGTCTGGGCAGAACAAGGAATCTATTTTCTGTATAATCTTTTTTCTTTTTTTTTGAAAAAAAGCTATTTTTGGATTACACTATATGTATTTATTATTGTTTTCTAATTTGATGTTGAATGGGAGAAAAAATAAACTGTAGTTGTTGAGTTACATTCTAATTAGACTGCAGCAAACTACTGTGAACTTGGTTGCTGTTGGAATGAGCACCTGGAGTGCTTGCTGACTAAAAAGCTCTGTGTTTTCATTTGTCTTCCATTTCATCCATACTGCGTTCCAGTAATGTTCCAAAGTAATACTCTTCTGCCCATGTGGGATGCTGAGAATAAAGGAAAATTAATGAAGAGAAATAATTAACTAAATTCTAGCTGTGAAACTTAAGGACAGTTAATGCAACCTGGAATAGTACTTTAGCTGTTTTAAAATCAAACATATTGGTTAGAGAGAAATGTAAGCTCTAAATAGAAATTTACATATATCTTTCCTATAATTAGAAAGAAGAATATTTTTAATATTTAGAAATGAGTGTGCCTGCCATGTAGTATTTGGGTCTTAAAAGGCTGTTTTCAATCCCTAAATAGAAGTGACTCTTGGAAGTTAAAGAGGTACTGAGGAGAGATTCCTTTTCAAAGTGCCTACGCTTTGGGGAGAAGGTTAAATGTGTACATTTTCTTAATATAATTTTTAATGAAAGCAATCTGAATAAATTTCCTATCTTTAACATATATCTCAAGTCAGGTAAAAGCCAAGGTATCAATTCTTAGGTATTTCCTTGCCAGCATGAGTATATCTCTCTATTGTTATCTCTGTTTCAGTGATTTAATTAAAAGCAAATTGTGAGCTTAGTCATGCAGGAGCCTTATCTTCTAACAGGAGTCAGGGAACTGTTGTTGTTTTCAGTTCAGTTGGAAATAGGCTGCCCAAAAATAAAATCACATTGTTATCCGATCTGAAGAAAATGCGAGTCATTTTGTATAGTGCATGCTGGGTTCTTGCATCTTGCTTTGCTCCATGTGATTATTTTGCATTTCAGGCATATTAGTTGGAGAGTTTTGTTGCTTTATTCATGTGGTGGGAATCAGAGATTGAAGGGGCTGTGGAGCCTTGTGTAGCAGGAAACACATGAGCAGTAGGAGTCTGGCTTTCATTGGGATCGGTGGGCGGTTCCTGTGTAACCACTTATCTTTTAGGTGCCTGCTTTCACTTTCAGCGTGGCCTTGGCAGTTGGAGTATTTTAAAATGCCATATGATTTTAAAGGTTTTATTTAAAAAGATTTTTCCTTTACATCAGAGACAGAAGTTAAGACTGCTGAAGAAGGAAAGAAATTATTGCACCCAGAAATATCTTTCCTTGTTAAAAATCCTAGTCAGTTTTTTATAAAAGCATTGCACTTTTGCCTAAAGTATGAACGATTGCTTAGTCACTAAACCTCTTTTTTTTTCCCCTTAAGAATTGACAGAATTTCTTAAGAATTTTCTAGTGAAAATGGATATGGTATATTGAGTAGGAAGATTAAAAAGAAAAACCTTTTCCTGCCCAAGAATGTTCTTTGGATCAAATGATAAGTAATCTAAAATGCTTGTTTAAAGTATTTTTCTTTCTGTATTAATACTATATGGATGCTTGGGAAAGCAAGGATATTTGAGGAAATTGAGATAATTTAAGAATAAAAGCTGCCTCTGTGTCTGATGCTAATTGCAGCTAGATTGTGTTTCGTTGTAGAAGGGATTCTTCCGTGTGAGTTTGAGATTAGGTAATGAATCTATCACTTGTGTAAAGTGTAACTCACATAATTGTGTTGGCAGGTGGGAAGGGCAGTGTAATCCATTAACCTGCTGCATTCAGAGACCTAAATTCATATGTACATTGAATTCTTTGAGGATTCTTCAAAAATTGAAGAATGCTGTGGAAATAATTTTTTTTTTAATAATAGAAATAATAAAGAGATAAGAGAACAGTCAGTTCAGGAAAGACACTACTGGGTAATAGCAAGAAGTGTTCAATCAAGATATGGAGATAGTAACAAGTGTAAAGGCTATAAGTTCTCTGTCCGAAATGCTGTTGGAAGAGGTAGTAATATCTGGAAGACCAACTGATAAAATTTACAAAGCAAAGGAAAAAAAAAAAAAACCAAAACTTTTTGGTCACTTCAGTTTCATTGGCAAAACTTTTTTTTGATCACACCATTTTAGCAAGTACAAATAAGGACGTATTGTAGGACATCTCTAAAAGGACATGTAATTAAAATATTATACTGAAATTGACTTGCCTTTTTCAATGAAAAAATTCTTCAAAGGACACTGTTTCCCTGTTTGAATGCCTTCCATAGCGTTTTCCAGCAGTTATCACTTTACTGTGCAGCTAATTATGCCAACAGGAATGAGAAATCAGTGATGTATTTGGAGAAGGGCAAAATATTTTTGGAACACTATAGTAACTAATTATAACAAACAACAAAGTACCAAGTAATATTATTGTCTGTCTTCAGTAAGTAAGTGAATATTTCGGTACAAGTGAAAGCTTATGTGGAAATTTAACAAGAAGTTAGAAAACAAAGTATAAATGACTGGATAACAATGATTTTTTTTTTTTTTTGCCACACAGTGCATTTTTGTTGAGCGAATTGCATTTTTTGTTAGTTCATGCGTTTAAAAACTAAATTTTACAGAAAGAAGCCCTGAGGGTGTAATCTTCTTTCGGCTTGTTGTGCTTGTATTTGGGATAAGCTTATGTAAACCAAAGGCATATATGCAGGTTTTGTGAGATAAGAATCTACATTCCAGCAGCAAGTAATTATACAATAACCAATTAACTGTTCTAATAAATACAATGTTTTCATTGAAAGACAGGTTCATTTTTGAGGTTGCGGTTACATTAACTATGGCCTGGGAGTTCGGGGAAAAAGCATAGCAACCATCATCAAATACTTTGAATAATCTCAGAATAGAAGCATGATTTTTATTCAAGTAGCTGTATTTGAATTTTGAGATTCTAGTGACTAAGGAGATTTTTGACATGCAAGAGCCAAAGGTGGATTTGTATCCAGTGTTAATTCTTGTGTTATGAGGGCTGTTTCTGTATCTCTCTTGCAAGAGGGCTCAGTCAAAACGTTCCCCCTCACGGCTACACGTGGATGTGTTAGGACTCACTCTGGTCCTTGAGCATGCAGTAAGGAAGAGCTTTATTGCAAGGGGGCAAAGAGGGGGAAATGAATCACAACCGTCTCCAAAGGACTAGAATAAGTACAACACGTAGTATGACTTCTTAGTTTGACTTTTAAACATAAACAAGGGTAAGTTTTACATATGTAAATACTTAAAAAAATAAATAAATAAAAAAAAATAAAAAAACTTCACAGTAAAATTAAAGGAAACATCTTGCAGATGGAAAGATTTCACAAGATCAGCATTTGTGTCATAAGGATAGTTCTTGCTGGTAATGCATGCCCAGGTTCATCATTTAGAAAAGTATTTTCAGATGTAGCATTATTTTATTTTAAAAAATATGAAGAAAGTATTGTGTGTGCTAAGATTTATCTAGCTTTTCTATCCCTTCAAATTTTGTCTATTTAAAAAAGCCTCCATCTTAACATAAAAAAAATTATCTCCTGAAAATAGCTTATATTTAAATAGGCTTTATTGTATGTTTTGAACAAATGTTTGTCTTAGGTGTGTTATGTGCAGAATACAATTGTATTTTTGCTGGAAAGTATTGCAAGGTTTAATGTACTAAACCAAAAGGTAACCCACAGTATCATACAGTCATGATTGTCATTTGTTCATAATAATGATGCAAACATATGCACCTTTCCTTCACTGTTTAATATGGCAATTGCTGGTCATTGTATTGGACCACATGAAATTATATACTCAGATATTTACTTATTTATGCTCAGTAAGGTAAGCACGTAGGTACACCCACACTGAATTGAGATTTGGTGATTCTCTTAAAGGTAACTGTTACTGTGAGTAGTTTTTAAAGGTGCCAGGTAGTGAGTGCAACTGATAAATGCAACAGCTGTTGGTGTGATTTTATTTGCTTGTTTTTGTAAAAGAATTATAATGCCTTCCTCGGAGTGGCGTGCTGACTCTGAGCACTCCAGTGCTCTAGGTAAAGTGGAGAATACAGACTGTTGGTAGATCTCGGGTGCACGAATTTGTCTGCAAGTCTAAAACCAGTGTCCCTTCCAGGCAAGTACGGAGGTTGCAGCACTTGTAATGGCTCATCGGATCTGCTCTGCCTACTCTTGTCATCTTAATGAAAAGGAAGCACATGCAGTAGTGTTGCCATTTTTTTTATTATTATTTGGCTACTTCTGTACAAGTTTCCCATGATGTCATGATTCCTGGCATCAAAAGTTCAGTTTTTCCCTTGTGCTGAATGACTGCCCCCTCCTCCCAGGGGATCACGGAGGGTACGTGGAGTCTCCTCGCAGCAGGGAGAGCAGAGCAGTGCAGTTGGTCAGTTGGTGGAGTTTGGTTTTTATTTCCTTTTTTTTTTTTTTTTCCCTCTTTTTTCTTTCCCCCCCTTTGGTGGGGGGAGGTGTTGTTTTCTTTTTACATCTGCTGACAATTGAATTTTGAACTTAAAGCAGTCTTGCATCTGTTCCCGGCCACTTTTCTGTATTTCGAGTTGGAAAACATTAGCACCTTTGTCCTCGGTTCTCATGTTGTTTGATATAAAATTGTCCATTTCTTTTATTTTCTGCATTCTTGCTTTTCCATGGATGCATGCACATGGCCACATCTTCAGTTTGCTTTCATTAAGCCTGATTAAACCGTCATGTTAAAAATAGATGACTCTTTCATAACTGTAAATAAAAACATTAGATCATTAATGTGCGTTTAATGCAAGAGGGCCTGAAGAATGAGATTTGTCAGTATGAGGGCTGTTGTTCTCATTAATTTTGTTATAAACATACAGAAATGAACAAGATTTTTAAAACACACTGTGTTTCTGAGACTTTCTACTCATTCCAGACTTTTTATTAAATGTGGTCCTGTAAGTTTAAAAGGAGTCAGAATTTGAAATGTTTGAATGGGCATCTGTTTCTGTAGATATTAAATTGGTAGAACATTATAGAGTGTGTCCATATAGTGTTTTAGTGTTTGTGATAGTTGAACTAAGGAAATTGTTCCTTAGTTTGTGACAGTTGAACTAAGGAAAAGCTGTTCACTTTTTTGAACTGCTCTTCTGGAGAATTTTCTGTGTGGAACTTTGACTTGTCAGGTTTCTTCTTTGGTGGTTGTTTTTATTTTGTTTCTCTTCACTATTTTAGTTATGTCCTGGCACAATCGTATGTGTCAGATCTTGAGATTTTTTTTCTTTCTAAATTTTTGGCTTGCAGTCAGGGTTTCATAGTTGTACCTTGTTTCTCCAGCTGTATGATTTTGTTCATAATGTTTAATTTTTTTCTTAGCTTAAGCTATGGAGGAGGACATCCATCACATTCAGAAACAGAACTTCTTCACAGACAGACATACACAGCTTCTCATCAGCTTCCTGGATACTCTACTGCACACCATCCTACTGGTAACTGCCCATATAACGAGATTTCAGCTTAAATAGCTGAAGTAAAAAACTGTTACATAATCTTAAGTTAATGAATTTTGTAGTTTGAGGGAGTCTGTTATGCAGGTGGTGGCAAATACTATTAAAAAAGCTGAGTTTGTAGTGGTGGGATAACAGTTACTAGATTTTGTCAAAATATTGTCATAATGCATGTTATAAAAGGAAGATATAAAGGAGTATTTTATAAATACTCCTTTAGCTTTATAAATAATTGCTTGCTTTTAAAGAGACTCCTGCATATTTTTTCTTTGAAAAACAGCTCTTCAGCTTTTGTCCTATGCATAAGGGCCAAACGTTAAATATGTCTCAAAGCTCGCTGCTGAAATTGTGCCAGTTCCTTTAGTCTGAAGCACATAGAAACAGTAATACAAGTTGGAACACAGTGTTGCTAGTACTTACATGTACAACCCAAGCTGTAGTGCTGCAGGGGAAGTTAAAATTTATTTACAATGTAGTAGCACGTTAAGCTGTGTTAGATCTACAACAGGATCCATCCGTGATCCTGGTGATATCCTTTCTCCATGTCAGCACAAGGCAGGGCATGACCTCTTCCCCCTCATTTTGCAGTGCAGTTTCCAAGGAAAAGATACTTGAGGTCATGTGCTGGAAAGTATCTGTGGTGCCTTGGCCAGGTTCTTGAAAAAGACTAAGAAAAAAATTGCAGAGGATATTTCAAAGCGCAGACCCTACAGGCCTGAAGTGAACTCTGTTACTCAAACTGTGTAATCTAACCCCTGGGTTCCATCTAGCCCCCTGCCCTTGAAAGGCAATGAGCTCTAGTTGTTGAGGCAGGAAATACAACCAAAATTCCTTTATTTGTGTCACTCTCAGTCCTACAGAGAAATTGAAATTGTTACAAGTTTCCTGACAAGGGGAAAAGGTTGATACAAAGAAGTCAGACATATTTTTTGAAGGATTTCTGTATTGAGTAAATCATGTAAAAAGTGGAACTGGGAGAATGCTCAGATGAAGGGAGAGGTTGTACTGGTAAAACTGTTAGACGTTGAAAAATTGCTGTAGTTTAATAGTATTGCTCATGTTTTATAGGTTTTTTTAGTGGATTATAAATGTATGTCCTTCTTATTTGATTGGACTCTTTATAGTAAGTTCATCTGAATTGTCTCTTTTGTCCCCTTGCTCTGCTCCCATCCAGGTCTTTCGGGAATATTTGATAGCAGTATGCACAGTGCTGGAAGTAACACTAAGGAAACTTCAGTTATGAATTTTCTTTCTGCAATCGAGTCTCGTACTGCTCAGGCAGCCTCTACAGGATCTACCCTTTTACCACAATTCAGGGCTCCTTCCTGGCAGACAGGTGAAAAATTGAAATAAAATTATCATGGTTATATTGAATGCTTGGGGAGATTTATGATAAAAAATATTCTAACCAACTGAAGAAGCTGCATATCTTTTCCACCTTAATATTTAAAATTTGAGAATCAGTGAAATATTAGTAACCTCAGAGCAGCAGCTCTAATTGTTTAGAATTAGAAGGGAGTTAGAAGTGTAAGATATTTTGTCTAATGAGCCAAACTTATTCTCTCTTCTATTTGGAATTAGTGTCACTAACATCATAAACATATTAAGGTAGACTACTATAAACGTATTAAGGTAGACTTACTTTGAGGTTCTAGCAAACCTTTAATTCTCAGATTCCAATCCCTGTCATAGTTTTTCTTTCTTTGATGGGATAGTTTCTAGTCTACCAGCAAGATGCTCTTTCAATGCAGCTAAGTGATCATTAGTTCTGATTGAGTGAAGGAGACATAAGATATAAAGGGCAAAGAGTTGGACAGTCCTCTTGTTGACAGCTTGCACTTACTGTTAAATGTAATTTGAAGCTGTGTTCCATGAAGATCAACTCCAAAAGCTTTTAAAAAACCGAAAAGGATGTGGAAAGGCACCTGCTTTTCATTCAACATAGACAATGTAAGTCAATAGAAGAGCAGATACATGGGAGCACAGATGAAGGCACTATTAATCTGTTTAAATCTTAATAACTAGTGGTGTTTAAAAGTTTATAATGACCTATCCTCACATCAGGTTGTCAGTTGGGCAGAAATCCTTTTTCCTGTCTTCCTTATAGTATTTTTTCCCTTGAAGCCTGTCTATAGCAGTGAATTGTGAAGAATGGGAAACACATGATAGATTGTGTTTGATGTTGAAATCAGTGACTGACTCAATACCCATAACTAAAAACACCTTTACAAGCCCATTTTCAGTATTACTCTAAGCTTTCTCTTTTCCTTCCGTGCTTTTGCTCCTTTTGTATCTGTCAGTGCTCCCAAGTATCTTTTAGGAGCTTTGTCTCCTAGAAGTTCTTTTGAAAAGAATAAACAAA
>JAVCKT010020887.1:0-30237 GCA_032273925.1 Rhynchotus rufescens
AGAAGTACTTACGAGCTGATATGCACTGAATCACAGCATGCTGTTCTGTGGTATTTTTTAAGGTACAAATTTGACTCCCTCAGCTCCAAAAAAGTGTACCCAAACCCTGCAGTTTGTTTCTTCTATCACAGCTAGTTCTTTTGTTGACGAAGCTGAGAATAAGTATACTGGACAGATGATCCTTCAAGAAAAACAAACGCTTACATAACGGAAAGAGGTCACTTCTAACTCAAACACATGCATGTATGTAATGCACGCAGACATTTGTGTGTGTTTGTATGTACATGCAAAAAAGTTCAAATGAAATAGCTATAGGTATAGGCAAACAATACACCTATCCACCAATACACCACAACCACAGAATCACAGAAGGGTTGTGGTTAGAAGGGACCTCTAGAGATCATCCAGTCCAGCCCCTGCTCCAGCAGGGACACCCAGAGAACAGGGTGACATCCAGGTGGGTTCGGAAGATCTCCAGAGGAGACTCCACAGCCTCCCTGGGCAGCCTGTTCCAGGGCTCTGGCACCCTCACAGTGACAAGCTCTTCCTCACATGCAGATGGAGCTGCCTGTGTTTCAACTTGTACCCATTGCCCCCTGTCCTGTCAGTGGCCACCACTGAGAAGAGTTTGGCCCCTTCCTCCCTACATTCACCCCTCAGGTTCTTAAACAGAAGAACATTATACAGCTTCTTATTGATCTCCTCTCAGCCTGCTTTTCCCTAGGCTAAACAGGCCCAGCTCACTTAGTCTTTCCTCATAATATTCAAATGATGAAAAACATAAACCTTCATTATTCATATATATATAGAAAGGGAGAACAGTAAACACATTTTTAGAAATTGCTGTAAGTGCTCAAGGCATGTTCAAACACCAGGATAAAACCTGACAGAGCAAAGCTTGGCATTTGGCAGCACGGGGCCAAAACCTACCAGGGGCGCATGAGGTGGCAGGAGCCTGATGAACAAAGCAGGTACTCGTGTCAGATTTCATTAAAACAGTCTAAAGCACAGAGGGTCAAAATTCAGCTACCATTTAGGCACTGCAGCAACGTCCACACTCAATCAAGCACAGATCTCCCTGCGCCAAAAGAGTTACCCAATTTCCTTCTCTTTGCAAGTGTATCGGATTTTTCAGTGCTTTACCGAAGGTCTATCAGCTGTGCTCATTAATAAAAACGTTTCAGTCATGCTTCAACTCTAGCAGGAAAAATCCAAAGTACTATATGTATGTATGCATGACTTCAATATGGAAATTGCAAACTGTGATTTGGATTTTAATCCAAAATATCTCCTGCATGCATACAGCTACAAATATAAATATATACATATATACATATAACTACAAGCTATGTGGACCTGCAATATTGCATGGAGGAAAAAAAAAAAAACACTGGCATTTGTGCACTGTGTAAGTGTGTGCATATTCTCAAATTAGCCATTATTTTAATTATGAAAGCACCAGAATATCTGGTTAGAACAGTCTGTGCTGATTGTGCTGCTTTGGTCGTACCAGCTCTGAAGGCCAAGTTCGAGCAACCCACCGTTTATTCATCTTCCTCCCCCCAAAACCAAACACAAGCTTCCAGCTGACCACCCGGGAGGATCTAATCTAATGGGAAAAGGTGAATCCCGGATGACATGCAGCTTTTGTTCAGGTTGATGGGAAGCCTGAGGGTGCCAGAAAGGCAGGCCAAAATCCTTAACAAACCTATACGCTGAAAAAAGCAACATCTGCCCATGGAAAGATAGGAGAAGCGGGCTTTAATACAGACTGACACATGGTAACGAGTGTTTATGTACACTGCCAAAACCGTTGCCCTCTGAAATTTCTAAGCAAATTTCAGGTTTCCTCCCTTCATCACTTCCACACTCTGTTCGTGTCCAAATGTCTTGTCAAAAGCCATTAATCTGACTTAGAAATTTCCCGTTAGGAGGAATGGCAGAGAAACTTAAACAGCATCTACGGAACGTGGCATTCCCAATCTACGGAACGTGGCACCCCTCCTTTCCATTTTCAGACAGGCCCCTCTCTCAGGAATCAGGCCTGCGCCCTCCCAATTTAAACCACCTTGCAGGGCCTGCGAGCAGCTGGATAATTCCTCCCCTACCACTTCCCACTCAGGTGTAAAGCGAAGCTGTTGCTGTTCACTCAACCCCCTGCTCGCGACGGCGAGTCCCCCCGTTGCTCCTCTGTGTCAGCGGCGCCGCGGGTTCCAGGTCAGCGCCCAGGTTAAGTGAACAGCGGCACCAACGCAGAAATAACACGAGCGGAGACCGCTCCAATTTCCTCCCAGCAGCACGTGAAGGGAGCAAGTAATCCAAGCCACGCTCTCCCTCCAGCCCTGCAGCCCCTGCCTTCCTTTCAACGAGCTAAGAATTTCCGACTTAGGGCCTCCTTAGGCCTGGCTCTTGCCTGCACCCCTTGCAGCAGTCGCCTTGCTCTCGAGCTGCTCTCCCTTGCTGGCAGATCCTCCAAAGAAGCCCTTTCCGATAACGGATTGGTGAGTTCTGACACTCAATATGATCCTTTTCTAAATTTCTTATTTTTACTTTAAGTAGTTCATTAGCCCTGCTTAACTGCCAATTAAGAGATTTTCTCCTCAAGAAGCAACATTCTCTCTATGTAACCCATTTAATTACAGGAAAACACATAGCTTAAATATAACAACCTCCTCTCCCGTTAATTCAGCTGTGGTGAATTTTATATGCCTTATTTTATCCGTTGGTTGCAACATAAAGAAAGGTTGGGGGAAAAAATTACTATTAACTTTTCTTGTAAGTTCCTGCACGCTGCCTAAATCCCAAAGGTTTCCCTCATTTGGGGATTCTGCCCACACAGATCAGAAAGCCCATGGGAACTGCTACAGGTGTTTGAGTCTAAAACCTTCCATGGGTCCCCCAGCACCTGAACATTTACACAAACTTAACATTTTCCTCCCAAAAGCATAAAACAGCATTTCGGTTATTTTCCACGCACAGCAAGTGCACTAGACCAGAGAGCTTCTCGAGGACGACGTGGGACATGGGCACAGGAACCCAACCCAGCTCATCCTTCTGTAGGAGACCAACATGTCCCCAGACTCCTGTAAGACCCAGAGAGGCTTTTTTTGCTTTCAATCCAGCTCCAAGGGAGCAGCAGCAGAGAGGCAAAAGATCCAGCTAACAGGGAGTGATATATTAAGGCTGCGCTTGGGATATCTTTGTATGCTGGACATTACTTGAGGAAATATAATGGCAAGAAATTATCTTCTCCTCCTAAAAGCCACATGCCAGCAGAAGTTATCAACATCTCAGGTTTTTTCTGTGCATCTGACTCTCAGCTGGTTTAGATCGCTAATGCTGCTCTGCTGGAGCTGGTTCCATCTGCCTCTGTTTCTGCAGGAAGTGTTCTCAGCATAGGCCATGGCATTCATGGGGTTGTCTACATGAAGAGTATTTCATTGATAACAAAAGACAGACAGTAATTAAAACTCAGATTTAGAGCCATGAACTTTAGAGAGGCATGCAGATCAATACTTATCAAAATACAGCCTCCAATGAAAAACAAAAAATGATTCAATTTGACTGTTTATTCATGTATGAAAAGCAAAGGAGAACAGAAACCAAAGAGTAGTTTACTAAATGATAAGTTTTGCATGTAAATATTACATGCAGTAACCTCCTTGCTAGGTACTATATGGAGAACATACTTCCCAGTCTTGCAGGGCTCTCATTTACACGCCTTTCCTCCCAGCTCTCGGCACGGCCCTACATGACCAGCTGCCCCTGCAATGTCCCATGTCCACTGCTGCTCCTCCCCAGCAGGTGAGGGCAATGGGAAGCCAGGCTTGCTGAGCACGGCCTTGCTAGGAGCTGGAGCAAACGTGCTCCACACACCTGCAAATGCCCAGTTTCCCAAGGAGACAGCTCCCAGTGGCTAACACGTTGGGGAGATGCTGTTAACCTCTGGGAAGACCTGAGCAAGGCTCAGCTGAAGACAGAGAAGCAGAGGGTGATGACTGTTTAGTGCAGAGTTCATCTTGGTTACTGTCCTATCAACTCTGGCCTCAGGAAGTTCATTTAGGACATTATCCGCAAGGCACACAAGAATCTAGGATTCAGGGGAGACTTGGGAGGCTGCAGCGGAATAGCCTGGGTTAGAGTTGACCCTTTGGACAAGGGCATCCCACACTAAAACAAGAAATTACCATTATATGGTGTCTTCCCAGTTGCTTTATTGACTCTCAAAGCAATCCATTTCATATTTTGGTAATCAGACCTTAGCTCAACACAACTGCATACAGACAGGAATTCTCCTTATCCATTACATGTTTAACTATCCAGAGTTTCTAGGTCAGTTCCTATAAAATTTGAGATCATAGATGTGTGTTAATAAATAAATCAACTCATCAAGCACGTCACCTCTCTCCTGTGCAGCACTAAAATCTGCTGTCACACCTGAAGTGCAGGTACCTTATTCACTATCCACTACTGAAAGCAACTGGATTTATAACCACAGATCATGTTGAGGGATGAGTAGGGAGGTACAAAGGTAAGCATGAAGCTACTTCAACAGCAGCACCAGTCCATAAGTAGAACTACACAGCTTAACTTTTCACACTGTTATTTTACCCACAGAAGTTACTGTGATTACTGCTGATGTGTAAAGCTACGCATCTAACTTGGTCAGGACTTAGGCAACGCTTGTAAGTGGTAACTGCTGTAATTAATGGCAAGAAATTACAAAAGTGCAAGATTTTGCACAGTTAAGCACTGTCTTTCAGGCCATGAAAGAAAACTTTATACATAAGGAGAAAAACTACCAGTAGGAATTTTTAATGTACTACATGCAAGTCACTTGGTACACATCAGCAAGGTAAGCCAGTTTCCCACCCATCAGCGGGCACAGCGACACAACGCAAAAGCCACTGCGGCTTTAAAGGAAGCCTCCAAGGGCCCCAGATTAAATTCCATTTGCCTTAGGCCAAAAGATCTACCGTAGTCCCTAGTGAGACTGCACATCACAAAGCCACGGCGCAGCTCAGCAAAGCCAGCAGTTGGAGAAGTCCCCGACACCGGAGTGCCGGAGGGATCACGAGCACAGGTGAGATGCTTCCACCCGGCTCCCTTTCGGAAGCCCCTGTCTCATTTATTTGCTCCTGTGTGTCGCCAGGCTGACGTGTTACACCAGCCTCCAGCAAACACACATGGACCTTGCAAGAAAATAGCAAAACGGGAATCCACCACTGGCTCCTCCTTTATGTCACAACAGACAGATGTTGTCAGAACAACAGATGGAAAGTGTTTCTCCAAAATATCTGTCAGCTGAGCAAGCTTCTCTGGTTACCACCGAAATCAGAATCTTGCCCTACATTTATAAATCACTAATATTCTCTCATTTCAGAATGGCATTTTGACTGCATATCAGATTTTAATACACTCCATTTGGTTTTCAGCTAAGTTGCCTGCGTTTCTTGACTTCTTTGTGCCTTTCAGTCATTCGTTATAAATTAACATGGTTAGTTCTCAGAAAGTTTCATTTACAGGTCCTGATTTCCTCTCTAAATGCACATGTAGAACTTGAGAAACATTTGCAGATACACTGACATTGCCAGATAAAGAAGACAGAAATTGCACATCTGATGCAGATGTCAATATATCAATGCAAGCCAAAGAAAGACAAAACAACTGTCAGAGAAGATTCATCACATTAAAATGTGCACAGCACTGCCCAGACAAGATCCAATATTTGCAGGCTTACAGGTATAAGATAATTCAAAATACATAACGACAAAAAAAAACTTTGTATGCAAGTGTTTCCACCAGCAAAACACATGCATATTTAAGAATTAAGATGTCAATTTTGATACATCTGCTTTGTAAGAACATGGGCTGAAAAGATGCTGTGCTTGCTCTGCTCTTTTGGAGGACCATCCAGAAACTCTCCCATCTCAGCAGTTACAAAAATCAAATCCAGAGAAATAACTACCGTTTTCTAAATCCTCACTTAAAAAGAAACCAGTATTTCCTTAATTTTACACTGTATTTCCTTGGATTTTTTCTTAAGCAGTATGAAAGGAATAATGATCTTACCAATGAAGAGCACTTGTAACATCTGACTTTTACCTTTTAGAAAGCACCTCAAGTTCATGTTGGCATTTAATCATCATCAGAAGCTGCTCACAGACACCTATTTTATCCCTTTGAGAGTGCTATTCTTTAAATATTTGTATTTGTATGCAAGGATGTGAAAAGAAACCAGAAACTACTTGAAGTCACAGAGAGGATCAGCACGAATTACTGTAGTACACGCATCTACAGCATCCACTAGCTCCTTTATTAGTCACTGCTCCATCATTTCAGGCACTCCTTAAATTAAATCTCCTTGTCTATGCTGAATAAGGGCTAGAACTTACTGCAGGGATTTGATTATGGGTTTTTCTCTCAGCCATCTCTGCTGCACCTCTGCTTCAGACACTTTCCCAGGAGGGTGCAGACACTCTGGACGCTCCGAAGTCAATGACACAGGTACAGCCTGCCCAGGTGAGCGGACCCACGGGTGCAGCAAAGTCAGGTACTTCTACCAGGTAAAGAAGTAGGGCTAACACCTCCATTTGTAACACTACAACCTTCCCTTCTTGCACAAAGCCCGGTAAGGGCTGCAGGACCTGCTTCCCACGACCAAGGTGGATTCCTTAAGCCCAGCAACAGCACAGCAAACTAGATTTAGGAGCCTCAGGTACAGAAGAGGGTAGGAAAGCTCCCTATATTTAGAAAATATGTTAGAAAATAGGATTTAACAAATACATTTAACATTGCCTGCTCAGGGAAAACAGCTTAGACCAAGAAATTTAAAAGCAGACAATACAGGAGAAAAGAGTCCATGTACAGAGCTGATCAGGTTCTGCAGCCCCACTAAAGTAACCGAAAAAAAGCAGCATAAAACAGTCCTTGTCAAACAGCAACTTGTCCCACATAATGAGACTAAAGGGGAAACTTGTTTAATAGGGTATTAAAAGCTTTATGTGTTTCCTCTCCCAGTCTGGTGGCACCTGAGTGGAGCAATCCAAGGTGACCTTTGGTCATCCCTTCTTCCCGGCGGGACTCGCTCTGCTCCAGCGCTGCTGCCTCCCGGAGAGGCGCCGCTTCGCTGTGGATGCCCGAGCTGCTCACGGCAAGATCCTCCAAGCTGTGAGGCTGGCAAAAGCTGATTAACATGGGGATATAGTCATCAATTAGTAAACTAATAAGAATCTGAAGAGTTGTATTGCCAAATCGTTTTATTGACTGTATCATGGGGTAAAAGAGCCATTTAGCTGCAGCTCTCTTCACATAGACATATGCACTATTCCCACCCAACAAATTTTCCTTCTATAGTTAGTTTCTTGTTGGGCTTGGTTTTCATTTTTTATTAATTGCAAAATTCATTCTCAGTACAGGGGCATCCTATCTGATTAACAACTGAAGAAAAATGAAATATTCTGTTAGCAGTAGAAATCTCAGCACATTCCATTAAAAAAAAAGAAGTTTTTAAGAACATCAGTGATAAAAATCAATTTGTTTTGCCCTTTTTAAAGTTCTTCTAGAAAACATACTTCTAAGAAAACACACTGCATGTGTTTATTTCCAAACCAATATAACAAATATAAATGGGAACACAATGACATTATAATTTTTTTAGGAGATTAGACTTGAAAAAGGTGTAGTTAAGTGTATCTAGCTGGACAGTAAATGGCAGCTAAGCCCCTCCTGCCTTTGTGCCTCCAACTCCTGATTTACTGCTCTGCAGATTCTCCCATAAGAGACTGGATGTCTCTGAAATAGAGGCACCGCTTTTGCTGCAGCACAACATCGGCTTCCCTACTGAATCCTTTCCTAGGGGAAAAATAAAAATAAGCCTATATTTAATGAATCCACTAAAGAAAAAATATTTTGGACTAAAGATAGAAGTAGCAACGGGTAGGTTTATAAATCTTAAAAGTAAAACTTGTGTTTAGCTGCAGCTCGGGAGCCACTGCATGAGTTATGGACAGCAAGCCCAAGCAATTCTACCAGAAATTCTCTCACATGGAGCCCTGCTGAGAACTGTTGTTTTAGCTTCTGCCCCCAGCCGCATTCTCGCGCCCACGGGACTTGGCGACTCTGTACAGACCAGAGATGACAAACAGCTCCCTCTGCCAACGCGCCATTCAGTCCCAAGGGGTCAAGAATACACAACAAAAAGGGCAAATAATCGGTTATTTTGGAACCATGATGCTGTTGAGGACGAGAAAAAAAGTAAATAAGGCAAAACAGGAGGACAACAGTTGTGCCCATTGGCAAAAGAAAAAAAAAATGTTTAAAAGTTTACTTTATGGATAGGCTACATCTCCCTATCACAGACTTGCACTTTGTTCTTCTTCCTCATAAAAGTCACAAATTATGGAACCATTTAAAGAGTTAAGGGACAGGGAGGGCAGAGCCTCAGTACAATCTTCCTCCCTGCCAAACCCAGGGTGCACAACTAGTGCTTCTTCCATCATTCTGATGGTGATTCCTCAGTTCCGAGCCCAATGCAGGAGGACCTAAGTGCTCCCTGCAATAGAGGAAGGCCAGTAATCGGGAAGATACCCACCCAGCCAGAGAGGCCACGAGAAAGGCCTGATCAAGTTGATGATATCTTAACCAAAGCAGCTAAGACTTTTGCCAAGTTGCCTTCCTTGCTTCAGGCTTAACACCGAGATGTAAGCGGCAACTGCTGGCCCAGAACCAAGACTGCAAGGTAGCCAGAGTGGGGGTACTGGAGATTTCACAAATGTTTAACATTAAGCGCAGAGAGCGGAGCAATAATATATTTATCCTGCTGACAAAAGCGATTCGGCGAGGAGGACTCGCATCCCGCTGCCTGCTCCGACTGCGGCTCCTCGGCGCGGGATTAGACAGACAGGACTCCAGGCATCGCAGCGAGACAGCCAAAAACGGAGTCACCTCAACTGCCAAGAGACATTACGGCACATCGTCGCTGGAAATCAAATGAACGCGAGGCTTCAGATATTTTTATTTTAATAACTCTGCCAGCAGTGTCTTCTTTTGAAATTAATATATCTGCTCTACTGGCTTTCAGCTTTCCTTGTAAAATAATGACAGCTAATAGGAAAGCACTGTCATGTATCCTGACTAAAGGTAATGTGTATGTGACAGCTGTGTGATCATCAGCAGAAGAGCATTTCCAAAAGACAAAAGGAATAATTAAAATGAGCCCGCAGTCCTAGCTCTGGATTTAAATGTTTAAATGTTTTAATTTGAGAGAACAATGGCTGCGGGAAGCTCCTTCCCGGCGCCCTGACAGCCCGCCGGCGCGCGGGGAAGCGGCGCCGAGCGCTCCGCGACGCGCGCCGAGCGCTCCAAGGGCGAGGGAGCTTCCGCGGGGACATCCGCGCCACGGAGCGTCCCGAGGGAGCCCGAGCAGGAGGCGCTGCAGTGACGAGGTGTCTCTGGGAGCGCAGCCCACAGCACAAGCGCGGTGGGCACACGCACGCCGCGGGTATTTAGTTCTCTCCTGCCCATCGCTCCGTGGTGCCGTATGTTTTCATAAAACAAAGTTTTATTTAGAAAATAAAGACTATGGGAAATATACCATAAGCTGCTGAAAGTTTGATTTCTTGTCTTTTTTCTCCAAGTCGAGACGGGTAGTTACTGTTGTTCTAATTTTTATCATCTGCATTAAAGCAACACCTCCAAGTCGCAGTCACAACACTGAAGCACATGTCCACACTGTTTTCTACATCAGCAGAAAGTACAAGGCAACACACAGAATCAGGCCCACATGCAGGCATGTATGGATAGCTCTCTTGCCCCAAGAGAAAGACCGAATAAATAACATGGAAGAGAGATGGCTTGATTGAATCTCACTGACATCAGCATCACTGGAAGAGTTGTCTCTCCAAACGTTTCTGCCTCCTATCTCTCCTCTTCCTCCCTTTGCATCCTTCTATGATAATGCAAAAGGAAAAAGACACCATCACAAGTTTTTAATACAGCAGATGTTTATTAAAAGGTCAAGTGTTCAACAAAAGATTGAGCTTCAAGGCAGGAAAGGCAGGCAGCCCCCTGCTCAAACAAAGTGAAACGGTCGAATGCCAATGACCTGTCTTTACTCACACTGCTAAAAGGGATTTTTACCATTTCAGATTATATTATTCTAAGAAAACCACTGCTGTAAATATATCCTTTAAATAAGCACTTTGATTTGTCAGATTTACTGATGACTAAAATAAATCCACCATAGTAAAGTAAGAGGGAAAATACTAATCAAAGTATTTTCCACTAAATTGGGATTTTGGCTTAATTTAGCTGCTTTAATTTTTCCACTGTATTATTTTCTGTTCTCCTTTAGGACATGCACATCCTGTTTCAAGAACAGCTGTAAAATCAATTCTTTGTTTCTTATTCAACTAAAAGGGCTGATTATGAGATTGTTGAAATTAAAGACAGGCAGCAAAGCATTCATCTATCCCCTGGAATTTACTGGCATTTCAATGGTTTTAGGAAGAAGGGAACCCAAGCCATCACATCTCCCCCAAAATTCAGAGCAACATCCTATCCCGGAGCTCCAGGGGGATAAACCCGCCGGACACCTGGGAGCGGGAGGAAACCGGGAACGCCACCGAGCAGAGGCTGCTGCCCCGGGAGACCATCCAGCAGCTCCAGACCCACCGCCCCCGTCTGCAACGAGACTCCCAAACACATCACCCTTCAACACCAACATGTTATCAATAAATATCTTATTTATCCTGCTGCCAGATGTTGGAGTGGGCCTCAGCCTCACTCAGTGCTATGACACGAACATCTGAGGATCCTGCTCTATTCATAAACAACAGAAAAAATGAGCATGTTAGAACTCAAAAGCAAAACTCACATTCACTCCAACAGTCAGCATCTCACATGGAATATTTTCCCAGTAACTCCTTTGATTCCTCTGGTTTTCTGTATGTATTGACCAGCTTCAGTCAAGTACCTGCCTTAGCCTACAGCAGAAGACAACTCACTCCAATAAATACAATCTCAAGGTGTTATTAAAATATGGATGTCCAGCCAGATCTGCAATAAATTTTGCATAGGAGGTGCTATAATCAGGGGACAGCATCCATGGGCAACCAAGCCTGGCTAAGTGTGTTGCTTTGCAACTTTTCAGGTGTTCAATAAAACATAAAAATCTTCCAAAGAGTACTCTACATACACAGCATTTTCTTTTACACTAAGATGCATCTTATTGATTTATAATGTACTTTCAAGGAGAACAATACACAGCCCATAAAACTAAAATTTAGAAGAAAGGCTGCCTGGCTTCTGCAAAGGAAACTCCACACTAATATTGAGAGGAATATAGCGTTTTATAATTTGTGATAGATGCATCATGTACTACCATTGTCTACTGCACACAAACAGGAAATAAAAGCAAAATTGGAACTATAAACTTCAAAGGAATCAGTACTTCTAGGGTAAGGCATAGTTTAAGTGAAATTTATTCTTCAAGAAATCTAAAGCTGCTAATGTGCATTTTACAATGTATTAGGGAAAAGGATCTAAAGCCATAAATAGACATACAAGGGAATCAAGGAGTTTGATGTTCACTGAAAACCGAAGCTCTTTAATAATTTACCCTGTTTTGATAAGACTCAAATCAGGATGTGAACATGTTCAGAACTCTCTCTCTATTATTCTTTCTCCATCTTCTTAACATTAACTTCCTCAATAAATTTTTACTTTCAAAATGCTTTTAAACAAGATAGTGCAAGGAAGCACTGACAGATGGATGTGGGGAGAAAGTCTTTTTGTTTCTTGTTATTCCACCAGTCAAAGTTTTTAAGTATATCAAGTAACATGAAGTTCATCTGCACTTTGGGAAGACCATCTGTGCTGATGCCACTCAGGACTGCACGAGAACTGCTGCTGCTGTGCACACAGATCTCATACAATGACCTTTAGGAGGAACTACATGCATGATACTACCTGTCCGTTCATTCTTGAGGTGTTTATGATGGCAGATGGATGAGAATCCTGCAAAAGGTTTTGCTCAAATTACCCCACCGTCCTCCAGAGACGATTCTGCCTCGCTCTGCACTGTGAACTCAGATACTTGACTGTTTCTGATACTCATGCACACGAACATGGGAGCTTCTTAATCTCAGAAATCTATCAGCCAAGAATAAACCCCCAAGTTGCACTGTGCAACACGTCATCTTAAGAACACAAAAGAATATTATCTTGTATTTAATGGAAGAATACTTTTGCTAAATAAGTAAATACAGTCTGGAAATGTTACCGAAATCAGAAACTTTTGAGCCTAAAAGGGAAACTAGCTCATGGAAACTCTTGGACCCTCGAGATCGAAAAGGGAAACTAACAGAATAGCCCCTGCAAAAAGAACTGCTCCACTCCCTGAGGCTCACAAAGTTTTCAGGGTCCCTGACAACTTCGAGGCCCTAAGGCCAAAAGCTGGCTCCCAACTTTCATCAATGGGATTTGTCTTCACTGGCAGTTGCATTTCTCTGAAGGAGGGTAGCCCAGCCAAAAGGGAACAGCAGACAAGAAAGGGAAAGACGACTTCTTAAATCAAGGGTAAGCTCAGCATGGGTTACATGCAACTCAAAGCAGTATTCAGGGATAGATTTTCAGAAGGACTTAGGTCAATCTCCATTTCTGCAGAAACAATAGCATGAAGTCCATAGCTGACTGTAACTAACTTTGAAATACACACTGCACTAGTTGTCCTAAATGACACAAACTTTGCCTGCGAAGAATATTTAAGGTCAACATCTCCTTTTTCTCACACTTTCAAATTCAATTAAATAGGAAACACTCACACAGTTTGATATCTACTTTTCTGTTTCTAAAGCCTTTTTTTGCCTACCGGCAGCTCTTCCATGGGTGCTGACCCTTAATTACCACGCTGGTTGCTGAGTAAACTCCCTAGTGCCTTTTACAGCCCACTGTGCTTAAAGGTGGAGAAGAAATAAATGAAGACCCTAACCTTCGATTATAAATATTTTATATTCCAAATGATATTTCCACTGCCAGCTCTTCTGTATGCAAGCAGCTTGTTGATACAGGGACACTGCTTTGCAAGCATTATTCTGTATTTTAGAAGGCAGGGGGGTGTGAGGCATGCTGCTCCAACCGTTGTACCAATAGCAGGTACTAGACACAGAACAATATAAGCAGTAAATTATTTACAGCATATTTTTTCCCTACAGTGAAATGCTCAGTGGAAGGAGAACTCTATTTGAATAATAAAATAGCTCTTTTCTTCTCCCTCTGCAAGCCTTCATCGCAAGACCTTAGCCTGGACCCTCATTTCTGCTCCACGTGTGTTGTATGTTCCATTTCCATTTATTCTTGAGTGTTAAGAGTGACCCGTAGCTTGAGCTGTTGGTATTCAGAGTTAATGCATTTTCCTGATTAATTACCATGGAGAGACAATACCTCTGGGAATCAAATACATCATGTGTTTAACTCCAGGATAGACAGTTTTTGTCAATAACTGATCCAAGCAGCTTAAAACCTCAATAGCCTAGTTCTTATATACTGTAAGTGGTGCTGAATATTCAGTTTTATTTCTGTTTCTCCCTGCCAGTAGGAAATAAAGAAGACACTTTTAGCTAAATGAGAACTGAAGTGCATTGGAAGAGTGCTATAAATTATATGCAGGCCACCAAATAAAATTCAATTTTCAGGTAATGTGAAGGTGTAATGCGTCTGGAGAAGCTGTTTTGCATATCACACAAGACAGCAGGCAATAAGGAGCTGGGAATGACTAAAACCTGATCTGTCACATGCAACTCTTTGATTGTTCCCCCTACTTTACCTACTCTAATCGCACTGTTGCAGTGTTGATTCAGAACACGGCGGCCCATGAAAAATGTCACCGTTCTGTCGATGTTGCGGATCCGCTGGCAATTTCAGCGAGCACTGGATGCACATAAAGGGTGATAAGGCACTACATCCTGCCATGCTCAGCAGGTTTTCCATTTCCTCCTGCAATTACACATCAAACTGTTTTAGCTTCACAAGCTTCGGCACTATAAATGGCCTCGAGGCAGAAGTCTGCTTCGCACACTGATGAGTCTATCTTCAAAGCAGAGTGCAAACTCAGGTTTTGGGGAGAGAGGGGTTTTTTTTAAATACCCTTTTTCCAGAGCTTTTAAGAGTTTACTTAGAGATTATTCCTATCATTATCTCCATGTACTCCAATTAACAGGCAGTTTTATATCAACATTAACTGGAGTTGCCTCTAAGAGGAGATGAAAGCCCCGCATCGGCTAAGAGCAAGGCCCCTGTCTGCGGAGAGAGCCTGTTTAGAGCATCACATCTTCACATGGCAGAGTTGGGGTTGTTTCCCTCCCCTCCCAAGGTTATCTGACCACGATAACAGGCAGAAGAATTTGTTTTTCAGGTACTCAAAAGCCTTGCCTTCCATGATAGCAACGCTCCGAAACCCTTCCTTTCTCCCCTGCCTCGATTGAAGCAAGCTGCACAGGCAGTATCTGCTCCCAGGTATTAGGGACTGAAGGGGACTGGCCTCCGGCCTCTAACCTCCAGGGGAAACTCACCCTGAAATTACCGTGTTCACCTACTCACACCTCCCAACCCAGATCTAAGAGAAGAGGCAGAAGCCTTAACCCTTCACCAGTGCCCGGGGCTGGTCCTGAAAACAACCCCCGTGTCCCTCTGAGCTTCAGGGCCCTCGTGGGGCTCCCTTACTCCGCATCGCACGACAGCTCTTCCACCTCTAAACTCACGATGCCAATGGTCACTCGTGTGTCCATGGAAAAGGCAGAAAACTTCTCCAGGTGTTGCCAGCTGCAACTTCTTACAGTCCAGCCTGGAAAAAGTATCAGGGAACTTATACCAGCATTAGGTTGGGTATGTTGGGACTAAGAGAAGAATCCACTACATTCATGACACACAGAATCCTCCTCTGCTAGCGCGTCACCCAGCTGGGATCTGAGCTCCCCAGCTGCACCCTGTCCAAACGACAAGGCAGCCACATGAGAGACAAGTCTGTGACCCGTGGGCTGAAGGAGACAGTTCGTGTCCCCTGCACCCCTATGGACACCCCGAGAAGGAGAGCAGCATCCGGCCAAAGGGAACAGAACAAACACCCCTCGCTGGCTGCAGCTCTTCCCCCAGCCCTCCACGGGCTCCATCCATGGAGCGTTTTCCATATGCCTTAGGGTGTGTGCTAGCATTTGCTTACAACACTGGAAAAGACCACGAAAAATGAGCTGCCGCTCTGCTTAAAATGAGCCTAAAAGAAATACAAAATATTCTAAACTAATGATGTTTATCATATAGATTAATTTTTTGATTGCATCAATTATCAAAGCATGTTCTTGTACGCCAGCCCTCCCAAGCAGGACTGTGTAGCATCTATTTTAAAACACGTTCCACCTTGCTCTCCAAAGCAAAGACCCTTGGGGAAGGAGCAGGTGCCTCCCGTTCCGGGCCATGTGCACCCGCACACGGGCAGCGCCGCTCGCCCACAGAGCCCCAAAAAGCACCCGCGACAGCCCCAGGCTCCCCAGGAAACACGGGGTCACCTGCAGGGACTGCAGGAAGGCACACAGCTCGACCGACACCGTAATACAACCTTGAATACTGGTATTTGGGAAGCACAAAGCAGGCGCAGAATTAGTGAAACGTGCTGGAAAGATGCCTGAAAGGGAGGAAACTGCTGGCGTAGAAGAGAACTTGAGTAACCAGAGGCAAGATGTTACCTACCCGTGACCAATTATCCACATCTTTGACGTGACCTGATCTGGGGCAAGAACTGTATCTTCCCTGAATGCTTATTATCTAGCACCAGCACTGCTACACATGCCTTTGATTCTATATTTTTCATCACAAAATAAGATATTTTTCAACCCTTGTATCTCCTGCAAACTGAGACATGCTTGGCATTGCTCTGCTCTAACTTAACAGAATTTAGCACCTGCTGTTCATAACAAAATAACTATTTCTTTCTTTCCTGGCATCTTCTCTGAGGTGGCGTTGTTAGGGCCCTTGCTACAATCCTCAAGTGTCGCTGCAGACTGAAACCTCATTACGGGTAAGAGAAACCTCATCTAAATTCAAAAAAGAAACAACCATTGAAGTATGGTTTGGATTTTTGATTTGGCTTTTGATTATTTAGGGAAGGAAGGGAGAGAGCGAGTCCTTCCATCCAAGACCACAAAGAAAAATGGGTGAAATGCTCAGAGAAAGTAGGTGCCATCAATGGACAGAGCTCTCTGAAATGAAAACCCGGCTGCAGCTTTAGGTGGAGAAATTTCAACAAATTTCACAGATAATAATATTAATGTATTTCCAGTTTATTTTCTCAGCAGGAGCACAGTCTCTTAACTAAAAGTTGTGGAAAGCCTCACACGAGAAAAGCTATCACATGAGAAAGCCATCTCCAAGCTAATTTCTAAAGAATTATAGAGCAGTTTAAAATAAATCTAAGGATATGATCAAAATAAGCCTAACACCAGAAATGGAAATAAAAATATTACTGGCAGTGAGATACATGTCAGAGAGAGGGAGGACTGTGAAAAACGCGGCTGAAGTCAACATAGAAATGCAAAGACTGTGACAATTATTTCCAGCAAGTTAATACCTCAAGAAGTTTGTCAAACACAATGGTGCAAGCAAGCTGCACACCAAGGGCACAGCCTGTGCTAGGAGAAATACAGGGATATTTGTTAAAGAAAACCCAAATTTTTGTTTAAAAAAAGTTATAAAACTTGGTTGTATGGAGCCCGTGTTTCTCTGTTGAGGTTGGTGGTTGAAGGGCACAGACCTCTGCTTGGGACCACCTTCGTTCTGCTGTAAAAAACCTCCTGTAGATGAAACTGTGGATGCAGCTCTGGGTAATATCTGTCAGCACTAAGAACACCAGAGAGCCCTTCCACCTGCAGAGCCCCCCTGCCAAGAGCCTTTGATGGGCTATTAAATGCTACTGGGGAGAGCTGCACCACGCTCGCTCACTTCACCAAGAAAGGATGAACATTTTCCAGCAAATCATCACATACCAAATTCCACATCAAGTAGGTGCTTTTAGCAAGTGTCTTTGTTGGCGTTACCCAAATGTGAGCTTTCAGCACCCATCTGCAGTGTGTTTTGCTTGGATTATGTCAAATATGGAAACAAAAGTGGGGAGGGAGGGAGGGTGGCTCGAGGCTCCCACCCCGGCATGGTGCAGAGTTACGGACACGGCGCAGACGTGAAGGCACAGGCACGAAATCCCAGCGTGTCTGCAGAGCAAAACGGTGCTTCTCCAATACACCAGCCAAATTTCAGCGGTGCTGATGGCTCAGCTGAGCATAAATTGCAGGAGATGATGTTCAAATCATTTCTTCTACCTTGACACAGTTGACAAATGCACCGTTGAATGATTTTACCACTGTAGAGGCTCATCACAGGCATCAACACGCTGCTGCCAGTGTATGAAAAGCACTCTGTAAAATGGCCAGGTGAAATTTAACATCTGATATGCTTTTTATCTGGTACCTATCATGTATTAAGCTCACCTTTTGACTAGAGTTAAAACCAGATGAATATCCAAGGATTCTTGGCTATCTGCACTGACAATAGCTAAGCAGATGGAGCTCCGAGATGCTAAATAACAACATTAATAACATCTGAGTTTCCGCAGTGCATTTCCTCCACGTCCAACATGTGATCTTCAGAGGCAACAACAGCTATTTATATGAATTGTGACAGCCAGGGAAGATTGGTGTGCAGTGACAGGTGAAAATGAGAATTCATGCAGGTGGCTCTCCCGCGCAAACGTATGTTTTGCAAGAAAGCTACAGCACTTAATTCTGCTCAACTGCGGCACACAGTAACACTCAAAAATTACGAGTACGCAAACATCTTTATGTTTTGCCTACTTGGCAATCTATATTTTCTGTACACAGATTTATTTGTAAATGATCCATATGCATACCATTAGCAGTGTTTTTATGCAAGCATATTTCAATAGCAAATTTGAAAAAAAAGATTTGCCGAGGGTGTGGTGAAGAGCGGGAAGGGAGGCTGCTGTATGGGGTAAGGAGGCTAAGGGCCCACCCAAATCTACACCGGAAACGAATAAAGGAACTGGCTCCAAGAGGAAGAGATCCCAATACTCCAGAAAAGTGATTCACTCTTTTCTATTCCATTTAGGATTTCTTTTTTTTATTCTAAAAAAAAAATAAAAAGGTTGATGATGTGTCAAACTCATGCTTTTTGCTTTTGCTTCCAAAAGCCTGCAGGTGCTTTGTGATGCTGTGCACTGCTGATGCAGAAATCCAACCTACAACACGGGCCAAGTTTGGATGCCTACGGACCCAGCAGCCAGGGCAGCTCCCGCTGCTCTGCTCGCCCTTCTCCCTGTCAGGACAAAATCATCTCTTTGAGAGAAACAGCTTCCCCCTATGCAGCAAGGTCTAATCCACCTAAAGGCTACAAACGATGAAACAGGGAATCCAAACTCAGGTACTGCTGGATCAGCCAGGCTGCAGATCCAATTTGCATCACACGAGCAAACAAAACTCAAGCAAACCCAAGCCGAGAAGCAAAGATACCTTCATCGTGCACATTTCTTGCTGCTTAATCAGAATTGTTTTCTTTTATATTTTTGTATACGCTTGATGCAATTACTGGAGAAGTTTTCTGCTTGTTATGCAGGTTGCCAGACTACATGATTTAACAGTGCCTTCTGGCCTTAAAAATCTATGAATCTTTGATATATTTTTCAGAGCAGGTAGATTATTACCATTATTCCCCAAAAGCCTAAGCACACACTTTGCTGGCAATCTGTGAGTTATTAGTCATATTTCATTTACTTAATGTTATACCTTTCCAATAATTTGAATTGCATTTTTTTTTTTAACAGGGGAGGGATGACCCCACCATCAGTATTTCTTTGCAATTAAATTCTAATAAGTGTATCACCTGCACTAGATTGAACGTTTTCAATTGGGGTGTTTTAAAAGCTGTATCACCTTTTCTCAAAGTGATTCCCCTGAAGTCACTGTGGGCTGGACAAGCCAAGGGACCTTGCTGAGGTTGGCGGGGAGCACCCAGGAGTCCATCAGCACCCGACCTGTCTCACGCAAGGGGTGTCAGAACAGAGGGTTTTGCACAGCCATGGGCTCCGCTCGCCCGGAGGCTGCCCTCGAGCAGAGGGACGTTGGGACAACGACTGAGTTGCAGGTAAACAACAAAGCCTGCTTCCAGGAGGGTCTCACGCATGCACTTAGTGAAGCAAAAAACAGCTTTGTAATTCAGGGTGCAGCCACCAGCTGGTAAAATCCCTGAACCTGCAAGTTAAACCACATTTCTAGTGCACCAGAAAGCACGTGCAAGGCCACATCTTAAGCTATCGCCTCCCCTACTGCCCCTGCAGGTCAGCTCACTGCTGCCCGTGGAACATTTCATGTGCTTAGTGCATGCACTGCAGCTGCACCAGAATTACTGTCTCTGGTGCCAAAAGTGAAGTTACATATTACTTTATTGACAAACTGACACCCTATCAATGGCTGACATTTGTAACAGCTCACTCGAGATCAACACTTTGCTGGTCACTGCAAGTCTCTGCCACCTCAGTGACTGATTTTATTCCATGTTTGTCTACTAAACAGGCTTATTTAAACATGATGCACGTCAACTGGAGCAATCCGCAAACAAAAAATATTCTGCAATTGTAGCACTGCAAGTAACAGAAATATTTAATCTATAATCAGAATATGCCTTAACTCTTCAGCCAGAGCTAAGCTGCTCCATGTGGTCGGCAGCTGCTGTGTGGATAACCATAGTTTTTTTAATACCAGATGGAAACAAAATATTCTGCTTCTAAATATCTTATTTTAATAGCAATGTGCTAAAAGGATCAAACACTGAAAATCTTTTTAAGTCCTAGTCTGAGATTCATCCCAAACATACCAAGCTGCCAACTGGAGGTTTGTAAGATATTCCCGTCTGCCCTTAGGACTTACATTTTAAATCCATTATCATCTTTCCCACATTTCTCTTATATTCGTATCCAAGGAAGACCTGCAGTCAACGTCAGGAAGAGGATCCCGCAGCTGTGACACTTCCCTACCAGCCCGAACCAACTTATTTAATTTTACCTCTTCACTTAAAAGATCTTACTATTGTAAAGGGACAGTTTCTCACAAGTTTCAACCTTTTTCTTTCACTTGCTGTCTACCTCTTGCAAAACTGCCTAATTTCAACTTATTTTGTAATCGCTAATTTTTGCTTGGAGTAGTTTCTGATCAGAATCTTGTCCTTCTGTATTTTCATTTTGGGGAGATACCTCCAAGTTGAATGACTGTGGTCAAAACAAAATATCATAAAGTCGCTTGGAAAAGTCTCTGCTAGAATAATACAAGAAAGAAGCAAGGAGAGAGGAGAAGGATGGAAAGGAACTAGCTTTAAAATGGCACGAGGAGAACATCTATGGATGCAGACAGGACAAGCAGGTACCAGGTTTCCCCCTAGCAATATGAAGGTTCCCACAGCAAACCAGCTGTAATGCAAAAGCCCAGAAAAAGCATGGTAAATTCAGCACTTCACATTGCTGGCCCTGTCCCATAAAATATCCTCCCTAAAAAGATGATTCAGATTGTGGGACGAGTATTTTCAATAGATCTTTCTCTTTTCATCACAAAAGCAAGCTTCAGCAGCTCTCTCATGGAATTCTCTGTGAAATAAAATTTGCAACCTGGCACCAGAGCCTGATGAGCAACACACAATTCCTTTCTGAAAGGCCCAGGAGGATTCTATTGTTTTCAGGCTTAATTTTCAATTTGCATCTTTAAAAAGGTATGATTTCATTCAAATTCACTGGTCTACTCATTTATATTTATCTGTAAGAGACCACATTTTAGTTCCTTTGAAAGGAAACACAGTAAAAATATTTAAGTTCAAAATCATTCTACGAGCACTACTCATATTTCTTGTTTTATTGCAATCTGCTTGGACAGAGATGTGACTAATTTGTTTTGAAGGGCCTGATTCTGCAGGCCCTCGATAGTCAGTAATCCCTTTCTGTTCCCTATGGAGAGCAGCAGCAAAGAGGAGGAGGTCAAGTGGCATAAATCAGCAGAGTTTCATTGCAGGCAATGGCTTCGGGTTGATTTACACCAACAGGATAAAGCCCTGTAACACCAAAATGAAAAGTTCCCAGATGTTTCGCCCCACACCAAACAAGTCTCTCCCCAACAATGACAAACTGAAAACGAACTGCAACTAGAATCATTTAAAATTCCCCGCAAAACACTTAGTTTTTGCTTCAATCCAAACAAAAAGCTGTGCCTTGCAGCTTACAGTATCTTGAGAGTGTTCAAGCCAGCTCCCTTCAGACAAGGCTCTCGACGGCATTTCTATAATGAACAGCATAGGAACTGTAAACGTAATGTTAACTAGTGATAAAACCTTCAGGATACACAATGATTTTGAAAGAGAGCAATTAAATGGCTGGTTATTTTGAACCCATGTCCCCATTTAAACTATTTTCCTTGCAGTCCATCTGCCAGAGAGCCTTTAAGGCAGACACGAAGATGCAACAGCAATCGCACAAAGCTTCCATTACACTAACATTTTCAAAAGACCTGTTCTGTGCACTGTCATGAGTCTCATTAAGGAAATGCAAGTTGCTCCACTATCCTTAAATATATTAGCTCCACGGGCATTGTGCACATAAATGAACCTGAGCTGTTACAACAAATGCAACCAAGAAAAGTGTCACGCTATCCACCCTGCTGCTCTCCTCACAGACCTAGGAATAAATTCTAGGTCTTGCTAATGGAAGCTCAGTCCCAGCTTGGCTGTTTGTTACTTTTTTCCCCACTAAAACTATTGAATTTAAACAAAACCCATTGCGGGAAGTAGAGGGAGACCCACTCAGCTCTTGCAGCAGGACTGATGAGTTGCTCTCACTCATGACTAGCAGATGGCAAAACTAACTCCTCGAGAAAGATGAATTTTAGGGTTGAAATGTTTTCAATATTCAAGTTCAATAAGGCAAATAAAGAATTCCAGGATAGTTCTTTAACTTAACGGAGACCTTCTACTGTACATAAAGAAACTGGAGAAGTTACAACGGAAAATCCAATATTCTACACAGATGTTCATCTAATTCACACCACCATTGAGGAAAGGTTGTATCAGCTATTTGCACCAAAGCCCAAATAATCCAGCAGAGCTCTGGGATTAAATCCCTACCTACTGGAAGCACTGGAAATTTGATAACTATGGTGAAGGCAGGATTATAACATATGGATTTCAGAAGCTCAGTGTCACAAACGTGACTTCAGACCATTTCAAGAGGGAAACCTTCCCTCGTACCCTGCTCGAGTTTCCTCCACAACCCAGGACGTCCATCCGCAATCTCTCGAGCACTTCTGGGGCTGAAATGGTCCCACAGATTTAATTCTGACAAATCATAATGCGCATGGCTGAAATTTGCTGCTAACCTTGAGAATTCAACAACTGTGATCAATGCAGAATGCCAGCCTCCCTATAAGAGCAGTAAAGACCAAACGAGCAAAAACAAACAGGAAAACACAAAGAATTCACACAGTACCGAGGCACTGCCAGCAACACGGCCAGCCCTGCGACATCTGATTGCTCCTAAGCCTCAAATCTTGCAACAACAGGTAACCAGTTTTCTTTTAGAAGACTAAGAAGTTTTCTTTTTTAGACTGGAAAATAAGAAATTATGATTCATCTGAAGTCCTTGAAACCAAGAACAAACAACCTTTTAAAACACAACAAGGATCTCATTCAGGCATCGAAGGAGTTGTTTGCTTCTTGCCAACATCTGGAGACTGACTCATGAGTTCTGTTGTTTTTATTTTGAGGTTGACACAATACTGATGTGGTCTATTATGATTTGACCAAATTAATGTTCTGGAATAAAAAAATACTGAAAAGAACTGAACAGATCAGATAAATACTATTTTTACATGTTTGCCTGACTCTTCCA
Source organism: Rhynchotus rufescens (assembly GCA_032273925.1). Lineage (NCBI taxonomy): Eukaryota > Metazoa > Chordata > Aves > Tinamiformes > Tinamidae > Rhynchotus > Rhynchotus rufescens. Next base: position 22,979 of record JAVCKT010020887.1, read on the forward strand.
GTCAAGGTTGTATCTGTCAGACATTGCACACTGTGACCTTCAAGTAGGTCTCTAACGTAATGGCATTAAGTAGGTGAGAACTGAACTAAGAGAGATGAAGTGTTCGGCAAAACCTATCACTGAGGCTGCTCCATCTGCTTTTACTTATTTAGGAAACAGCAGGTTTCACATATTTGAGATGAAACGAATGAGAAAACACTACAGCAACATAACTTCCTTCAACTGAAAATATCCACTAAACAGATTTTAAAACAGATTTCTAATACATGTAGGAAGGGTTCCCTGATTTTTTTTTTTTTAATTGGCTCAGTAAAGTACAAAGATGTTTTCTTTCTCACAGGTTTACTTCGGTAACACTTATTTGTATAACAGTTTTGCAGTGGAAGTGCTGCTGCCAGATCGTGCTGCTGCTTCCCACGTAAGGCTGCTCCAATCTGTCCTTTCCCAAAAAGGCAGGCCCCGTTTGGTGGCTTTATACAAATTAACTCGATCCTATGGAAGGCAGGGGCCGTGAGCTGCATCCCGGCCTTCAGCCACCTTCTCATCCGCACTTCTCCGTGCGCCACCCCAGCTCCACAGGAGCGCCCCTCGCATCCCCACGTGCCGCCCCGGCTCCGCGGGAGCATCCCTCGCATCCCTGTGCGCTGTGGAGCTTCGTCTTGCCCCCATCATCATCCTCACTTCCTACCACTCTCCCCGTCGTTCCCTGCATGCCGAGCACCAGGAACGCTTGGTTGCCTACGTGCCTCCTGCAACGCCCCTGTCCCAAGTAGCGAGGGGTTTTTTGGGACAAACCATTCTCGATTCTGGGGCCCCATACGCTCACTTCTGTCCCCAACATCTCCCTTTTTCTGGTCACACTTGCAAGGACGGTTGCTGCAGTGTGGCTCCTCCGACCGACTCCACTGAGCTGCTGCCAGTGCTGCTTAGTCAAACCCCTCGGGCTGTGTTTTGGGGGCTTGGAAAGGCAGAAGCTTCCCATTCCAAGGGATTTCCCTATCCATAAGGACCGCAGGCATTGATTCTATCGGCATCTCCTAACAGTACTATAGCCATGTAAGGCACTGAAGATATAATAAACTAAGAGCGAAACTTGAAAATCTGGAGGAAAAACAAAATAACGAGTTCTCCTCGAAGGCATCCCCCACCTGACAGTGTTATCACTTCCCTCTGCCGTCACCATCAAGAATCATCAGGCAGCGTTTTTGCAACCATCATAATTGCAATTAGGTTTCAAAGAACTACCTCCAAGCCAGGTGCTACATATTGGTTTAATGTCACTGGTCATTTCTGAAATACTAAGAGGCATGGAATTTTTCTGATGTTTAATCTGACAGCAAGCCCCATCGTGACACACTGTGATGACTGTGAAAATTGTAGAAATTAGCTCAATCTTCGCAAGAGGTTATATTGTTACGAGTTCTCCACAACTGAAAGGTTATTGTCCACATGGGGGGAAAATAAATTTCACTTTGGAAAGTAAACCAAAAGTCTCTTATTCTTAGTTCTATGCAGCAAATTGAGTCAGACAAATCAAATGAGGCAAAAGAGAGAACATCAAAGCATCCTCTCATTTTCAGGTTGCCAATTAAAAACAGCTTGGTATTTGTCACACTTCCATAAGCTTTTTGGTCAATAAGTGAAAATACTATATCCCTATCACTTCAATTTACCATGGTTGCCAGTCATCTTAAGGACTTCAATAAAATATAATTAAAATAATGCATGAAGATGTCACATTTTCCAAAGGCTACATACTGTAATTTTTGAATTTTATTTAGTTTAAGAGCAAAATCAACAGTTATGATGATTTAATCATTACTTAAGTGGAGAAAAATATTGTACAAGAGGGAAGAGAAATCATTCTAAAGTTTATCCACATACTTATCAAATCTGAAAATTATGTTCCCGGTTAGATAACTTATATGAACACTTATTAGAAGCTGATTAATTTATATTTGCCTGTGTTATCACACTTGCAGCACAAAGATTTTGTAGGGAAATTACTGAGAGCCTGAAACACTGCAAAGATGGAAAGTCTGAACCTCTAAGTGTTGATTCCCATTTGGGAGCAGCCTTTCTCCTCCAAACCTGGACCTACGTGGGCCTGGCACCATCAAGAGAGCAACTGCCAGGTTCCTTATGCCAGCCCCGACTCGGACTAAAGGAATGAAGAAAGCCAGCAGACATAATCCACTTATTTAGTGCATCAAAACTCATTGCCCATAAGTGGAACATAGCTTCAAAATGTCACTTGTGAAAATAAATTAACACCTCAAGAATTATTATACTCTGAACTTACGAAAACCATTACACTCCATGTTTGTGGAAATCATTACATTCCAAACTTATGCAAGTATTTCATTCTAGGAAATGGAAAAACATGTTTAATTTTGTTTTATGCTGTAAGTTATAGAACAGCTAATGGCATACATGGGCTTGTTTCAAATGCACTGCAATCCTATATCCTGCTACAGCTGAAACAAATAACTTTGGTGTCTTGCAGTGAACATGCTGACAAATTACAATTGCTATTAAATGCTGATTTTACCACAACAAAATTTACTGCAGCATCTCAATGGTGTTTTGACCATCTCTACAAAGCACTTTAGCTGTAATATAAGCTAAAAAAAAAAAAAGAAAGAAAAAGGCAGCAAAATCAAGCAACTCTCCTCCCTTGCAATACTCTTAGCTTTAAAGTGGTGCATGCTCTTCTAGTGCCTCTATTTCAACTCCTTTTTCTTTCAGATAATTGAAGCGCAAAACACCTGCAGTGTAAAGCAGTTGCAAACAAACTCCCCTCAGCCATTTTTGACAAAAAAAATCTGAAAAATCTGCCACTAAACAAAACAGAACTGCACGCCAAGAGTCATCAGCAGATAAGGTGGACCTCGACTCCGTCAGAGGAGCTCCAATGCTGCCTGACAGCTTCCCCAAGCATGCAAACCCGAACCCATTCCCAAGCCAGAAAAACAGGGATTTGCTAGAGTTTCAAGAAATACTTCAAGAATTATTGCCAGTGTCTCTCCTCTCCCCTGCACATATAAAAGCAGCTCATCACCATCCGCTTACGTCATTTTTCTGCGTAACTTCCGAAGTTCAATGTATATTTATCTGCATCTTGAAATTCCTCACTAAAGGCCAAAGCTCTCCTGTCCTGTACGGACAGGAGACATCTCCCCACAACTGACAAACGCATTTAAGGTTCAAAAACACATTAGCACCAGACGAAAAGGGCAACCGGCTGATAAATGGAACGTTCTGCGTAAGTCCTTTAATTGCTAAATACATTTTGCTCAGAGAAAGAGCCATTAAATGGATATAAAGGCAAGAGATGAACCGTGTGTTATTTCTTCTGTTCTGCACAGTGGCAAAGTTCATGGTTCTGGAGTAAATTTCACCACTGCACAGACAAAAAAAAGAAGTGGGTGGGGGTGTATTCCTTCAATACCAACCCCAGCAGAGACCCACAGTCTCCTTCCAGGCCCAGATGAAGAACTGGCCGCAGAACAGAAGGGACAGGGACTCGGGGACATGGCGAGAGCTCTGAGGTGCCAGATCCCACATCCTGCCATCCACTGGAAAGGTTTCCCCAGCATTCCCGGAGAGATCAAGGGCCAGGTTGCACTGGAAACACGAGCAACGTAAGGAACGGGGGCTTCAGAACCACCCTGGTTCTTCACCCAAGCCCCAGGCCCTCTCCCAAACCTGGATACACGTGGTCACATATTGCAGGAGTGACTGCCACCCGGCGCAGCGGTCACCGAAACCAGCACCAGACCTGGCATTCGATTAACAGATGAAGTCTCCCAGGGTAAAATGCGTAAAATGATTTGTACTTCCTGCAGGGCTTCTCAGGTCGCTGCAGTCCAACTAGAGCACATACAAAGCATTATTGCGAGCGTGCAGGGGGAGTCTCTGGTGGAAGCATGCTATTTGCAATTCCATTTTAATTTCACATGGTTTGGTAGCTCTTGCTCCTACTACGGAAATGTGACTACAGAAGTTTATCAGCCTGAGACAGCCAGTCATTGAGGAGTCCTTTCTAATTTAAGGGATAATACTGAAGAGGTGCCTGTAATACGCCCCAGACTTGGCTATGCAGCTCTAGCAATGCTACTCTTTCAGTCTTCCATCCTTTCATACACTACCTAATGTGTTAAATGCTACTTAAATCGTTGCATTATTGCAAGGTACGCAACAGTGTTATGCACATTTCCTAATGCAATAAGCTTGCCTAACAATATAGATCTTATTAGACAGATCATCAATAACTTAAATTTCCTAACAAAGTCCAGGGTAAACCAACCAAGTTGCAAGTCTGAGCCTTTCTTTTTAAAACAAAAAAAAAAAAACTCACAAACTTGCAGCAGAAGGGCAACTGAAGGCCACAGTCCGAGAGTCCAAAGGCAGTTATTTTTGCAGGACAAGTGGTAGTTTAATTTACTTGTAAGCTTTTTTAAAAAAAACTAACTACCACCTGATTACTTGTAGCAAAACAAGAGCTTTATTCGATTTTAGGAGAGCTTTCTATTCTATATTATTGTTTTGTCACTGTAAGCTTAGCTTTTGCTACAGGGCCAGCAAGTTTAATTTTCAACTCAATCCTTGATTTACACATACCCCCCAACGGGTGTTCATGTGCAACGTGAAAACCATATGTCTGCAGCCACAACTGCTATGCAAACAGACATAATTGGGAAAATATCTAGCATACTTCAACTCTACACATATGGGTCCCGGGGTTTACATATAATAATTTTTAAAAACCCTCATCAACCTGCATACAGATAAAGTAATACTGAAAACTCAAGAGTCTAGAAGATAAAAGCACAGAAAATAATCACCCAACACAGAAAATATACACCAGCAAGTAAGCAAATGTGGATGTAAGCTAAGTTTCTAGAACTTCTATGAAGCCAAATATCCACAGGTGCATGTTAGAATGATTTTCCATAAACTATGGAGGGATTTTTACCAACACTACAAGAAGATTTCTACCAACAGCTTCAAAGCGATGTTAAATCTTTTAGATTAGCTTAGTAAGTAAACTGATAAAAAGAATTTTCCTACAAAGATTTGGTAGGAAACTGCTTTCTGCTAAGTTAGAAGCAAAATAAGTTCTAGACACTGCCTAAAAATGTGAGCAAGTGCAGTATAGATTTCTATAATAATCTAGTTTTATTAACACCCTCCACACCACTGCTGGTTTTGGACCAAGAAAATTCAATTATTGATAGTAGTAACAGCTCTAAGTTTATTCTCTGCACCTACACCTGGAGAAGTGCTTCTAGTGAGCGACCACCCTGCAGTAAACAGACACACGGAAATATGAGAGCCGGTTGAATGGGAGAGAGCAGCAGAGCTGACATTTCAGGACCGTCTGCTGAAGTCACTCACTTCCCTTCCCTCTTCCGAAAGGAATGCGAAATATAGAGGTTTGGCTAAAGGCAGAGAGAGACAGTCCGAGATGCTTTGAAAATGTCAAATTTAACAGCATGAGGAAACGTCTTTTGAATCAGAAGATGAGAACTCTGAGGAGTTAAATTAACAACATAGCACAACATTTTACCAAGTAATAGCACTATATTTTTTCTTTTATGGAGCACTGCTCAGGGCAATATTTAATCTCTTGAGTTTAATGAACTTTTAAAACTACTCAATAAATACTCAAGGCCATGACAAGTACAATCATAAGATAAATTTAGCCCTACTCCAGCAGACTATATCACTTTTTGTTATTAAAAAATGTTAATTTTAATATACTAGGAGACTTCATTTCTATAAAATAAGGTGTCAGGGTTTCTAAATTCACATCACAATGGTTAGTTTTCATTAAAGATGTTAAGTACAGTGTCATTTTTAATAAAAATACATGGTGAGCCCTTCTTTCTAGGCTAATAATAGGACTTTGGATAAATAGTGCTATCTGCAAAATGTTCTAGCTCTCAGCAAGGCCTCCTTTAGTCACTACAGAGGGCAAAATTTTAGGGAACTGTTTAATGAGCCAAATTCACATCACTGAAGATTTTGTGATGATCCTTAAAGACTTAGCTAATTATTGTATATTAATATTACGCTGATAAAATAATGCAGATTGAGTACACTAATAGAATAAGCAAACAGATGGCACATCTATGGGAACACTAAATAAAACGATGTGTAAGTGAATAAACAGAAGTCAAATTCAAAATGCGATAGAGGCATCAAAGGCCTGGTCCAGATCATTTTAGGTGCAAGGTTCTAGCACATGGCTGCTGAATACACTGAATTATTTTGGGGCTTTGGATAGACTGAAGATTCCAGTATGACAGAAAAAAAACACAGTCGCGGGGAAGTGAACAAGAATTTGCCACCATCTTCAGTGGGATGAAGATTTCACCCAATATCCCTTTTCTGTTGCCATTGATGCAAACAGGACCACATTAGACAGCAGTTCCCTTTCTAATGAGAGAAATTAATTCCTTTCACAGCAATATTGCTCATGGACAACACTAGCAAGCTGTCATCCTTGCTAGCATGCATCTAAAGAAAATATATTAAAATGATGCAAAAACTGCAACATCAAGCAGCCAAAAGGCAGGATGCACTAGAAGCGAGGTTATGAATGTAAGCTGTCAGTTATCTCTATAATTTCAACACATTATTAGCTATTACTGTAAAGAAGATCTGTCAGCAGTCCTTCAATAGCAGGTTACAACTCTCTGTGTCTGCACTCAGAGCTGGCTGATACCAAGAGCAAGTTCTTGGTATGAAGACGGGAGATCAGAGAACACAAGAAAAATCAAAGAATCGGGAGCTTGTGTACTGTCAGCTACAGAAGCATCTGAAAAGAAACAAAATTCACCGCACACAGGACTTTAGACCGACCTCACCCCCACTTCCCACTAGTAAGACAGTACATGCAAGGACATCTTCTGTGTTACCTTCATACATCAATCTGTTGCTTCTTAAATGCATTCAGAATTGCCTATAGTTTTGCACATATGCTCTCCAAGTTGTGAGACATGAAGTACTAAGTAGTCTTCCCATTTATTTTTCATTACCTTCCTGAAGAATGGGTAGGATGGGAGGGGAAGAGGGTGGTGAAAAAAAATAAAACATCAACAGCTGCAATTCTTTTTGAAATATATTTCTGAAAATCTGTGTATTGATTTAACCTCTTTCATGCCGCCTGCCTTTCTACTCCCAAAGCCCACCCCAGTAAAGCACGACTGTTAGCTTCAAACAGCAGCAGGATGCACCAGCCGAGCGAGGCA
>JAVCKT010020889.1:1525-18072 GCA_032273925.1 Rhynchotus rufescens
TTCCTTTAGTTCTTTCAGTAGCCACCACTGTAAAGAGGCTGCCCCATCCTCCTCACTCCCTGCCTTGAGGTATTTGTAGACACTCATCAGATCCCCCCTCAGCCTTCTTCAGGCTGAACAGGCCCAGCTCTGTTCTGTCGTCTTTTACCTTTTCTTTTATTCCGATTCCTTAGTTATTTTCCCCCTCTGCTCATTTCCCTTAGGGCCTCTTCTGTCCAGATCTTTCTTCTTTGCCTTGTGTGGTCCTGGTGGACCTCTTATTTTTCTGGCACTTCTAGAGATGGAGTTGCAAGCAAGCAGGAAAGTGGCAGTACCAGCTAATGGGGAACGGAGAGAAGTGATGACCTCTGTATTCTGGCTAACCTGGGTAGAAATGAGAGTGCTTTGGGTGCTGACTACTTCCATTTGTGATCCCAGGGAACTGACTCCTGACCAAATAATGTAGTAATACATTTTTTCCCCACCTTTCATGATTTATTGCTGTCCTGTAGGAACAGTGGAGTGTTCTCTCCTCTCTATAAGAAAAAGAAGTGATTTTAATGTTCTGTTGGGGCTGGCTGGCGAGGCACAGGCTGGCACCCCTACCAGGAAGGAAGGTGGCAAATCAACCGTCTGTGGAGAAATTCAGAAGGAAACTGTTTTCCTAAGCACAGCATCAGCAAAAAAGGAAAGTTATTCAGCGATCCCCATCATTTCCATGTTCCTTCCTTCCCATTAGAAGAGAAATGGGAAAAGGGGGACCTTGTTGGCCTGGGAAACATGTGCTAAAGCAGGTGCTTGACCTCAACAGTGACGCTGCGCCCGGTGCTGAGCGGAGGCAGCCTCCAGCATCGCTGCCATAGCGCGAGTTATTAATTGGAATTAAATTGGGTAATGAATTCATATTAAAATAATCTAATCTTGTCAAAGTGACAAGTCGGAGATGGTAAAATTTGTCACTGTCCCAGCATGCTTGTGCTTCTGATGAATGTGTTTCCGCATACAGACGGCGACAGGGAGAAAAAAAAGGAGCAGATGGGATTTGAAGTTGCCGTTGCCATCCGCAGTTGGCTGCACGGTTGGAAGCCATCTGCACGTCGGGGCTGCACCTGCGGCACCCACCCGAGCCCACCTGCCCAGGGCCTTTCTGCAGCCCGAGCTGCTCGTGGGCAGCAGCCCCTGCGCTTTGCTCCGTGCTCAGGGCTCCCGGGATCGCGCCGATGGGACGGAGGTGCAGAGGGGGCACCTCGTCCTTGTCGTTGCATTTGGGATGTGGCTCTTTTCTCCGAGATGCTCCAGAGTCAGGAGCACTGAAGGATTTGCTGCCTCCATAAAGAAACGCAAAGGAAAGGTCCATGGTATGTGCTGTCTTCACGTGCAGGCTGTCGGTGGGAGCAGGATGTTAGCCTTCATGCCTGTATTTCTGCAAAAGTAATTGCTTTCTGCTTATCCTCGTTTCCTCTGAAGTTTATAAAGAGCCTGTCATTGCCTCTAGTGTTTTGCTACGCGCTGATAAAGTTCTGTCCTCTTTCACTTCAGAGATGGCTGCATTTTTTGTGTTGGGGAAAAAGAAAAAATCATTCCCTCCTGTTTCCTGCATCAGAAACATTGCATAGCTTTAATGTGCAAAACACAAATGAAAGAGGAAAGTAGCACACGGGACAAGTATTATTAGCAGCATCCCTGGGAGCTGATGTGCTTGACCCATGCGGAACTCACCCGACTTCCCGCTTGGAATCCACAACGGAGCCTCCCCTCCGTAGGGCAATCCCTTCTCCTCTTCGCTCGTTATTAGCATTATTGTTTATATGGGGCTAGTTCAACTGCAAGATGCTTAGCCCAGGCTGGGACCTGAATAGGATATTAAGGCTGGGAATAGGCTGGTAGTTTAAAGAGAACTTGCTTTGATTTCCCTCCTTATCGTACATATCCCTGCGCCCCAACCCGGCGGTGTAGATAATGAGGTGATGTTGCTAAAAGTGCCTTGTTCTCCTAAAGGACTTTAAGCAGGTTGGTGCCTCCTTTGGATCACTATTGACACCATTACAGTAGTAGAGGGGCAGTGTCTATCAAATCCTTTGATGTTGTGGTGCCGTCAATGGTCTTGGCCTCTCCCAACAAAAGAACCTTTTGAAGCCTTTTTATTCAACGAGAGTATGGCCTTTTGGTGATAGGAGCTTTGGGCTGCTGAAGTCAACGCAGGCCAGGTGGCCTGGCTTGAATGAAGGCTTAATACCTTAGGTATTAATTATTAATACCTCCATCCAGGTGGCTTACCCATTTTTTTAGGGATAATGCAGGTCTCAAGCCATGTGGCACTGCCTGCTGGAAGTGGTGTGTCCTGCCTATGGCAACGTGCCTCGAGTCTGTTAAACCGGAGCCTGGATTGCTCCGTGTGCGCTGAAAGGCCAGGACATGAGCACTCAGCCTGGCGCTGCTGACTTAATAAATCCCAGAGGGTCTCTTCATCCGCCAACTTCTGATGACACTGGATGATCTGAGGTGCCGGCGAGACGCTGCCGAGGCTTTTGAAATCCGCCTGCGCTCCGAGGAGTGGGAGGCTTGTAAGAAATCCTGTACCTCGGTGCTGCTGTAGGTAGCGAGTCTGTAAAACACGGTGCCAGTCAAAGGTTACTGTGCAGAGAGGGCTGGGGAGAGCAGGAGAGCGGCAGGGTTTCCTCCTTGCTCCTCTTTGCACACAACCCAGTGTGAGCAGCTCCTGGAGGCCTCCATCCTTCTGCTTTTGTAAGAGGCAGCATATATATCTATATGTATGTAGGGATGTGTTTGTGCATATATATGTAAGCATATACGTGTATGTAATTATGGGGGAGTTCAGACCACCTGCATGGTGGGGTCCTGTATGGGTTATCTGGGTTGTTGCCGCCTTGGTGGCTTGGGTATGAGTGTGGATGCTCCTACAGGAGCTCTCCCTTCAGCCCAGCATCTCTCCCGAAGGGAAGGAAGCGCAGGATTATCTGCTGCTGTCCTTGGGGTCCTGTGGGGTTGTGATATGAGCCGCCTCTTAGAGCGCTCGGCATCACAGAGCAGCTTTTGATTAGCAGTGATGTGCCATAAGGCCTCTGGATGTACACAATTGAAAATGCTCTTTCATTCATCAGCAGGAATGAGAAGAAAGGCTTGTGCTCGTGTCTCAAATTGGGGCCGACACGATTTCCCTGACACGAGGAAAGCAGGCTGCCGCGCGGCAGCGCGCTGCGGCGGGGGAGCCTCGCATCTCACCTTCCCAGGGAGCTGTTTCTCCTGGAAATTAAAGCCTGATGCTTTGGGCACAGTGCAGAGTAGTGGGAATCTCCCAAGGGAACTTGGCGACTGGTGCGGAGGTTACAGAAGACCCATCTGGGAAAGCCTTGGCTGGCCAGGCGACTGTCCCCATGGCCGGGGATGATTTTCCTTTATTAGATTTAGGAAAAATATTTGGGAAAATGCTGACCTTATTGATACCATCTCTCTCAACCTTATCCAGGATAGTGGTGCTCTTCATGTGGCAGGATCGTAGCAGGAAAAAATACTAAGTTTGTTCTTTATCTCTGGACTCCTCTTTTCAGTTTCCAGCTGAGCTGGAGTTCCAGCTGGGAGCTGAAGTTCTTCCCAGAATAAATAGGGCCTCTTAAACCCGAATTCCAGAGGGTCTAGGGTGAAAATGTGGGGACTGAGAAATAAAGCACCTCTACTGGTTCCCCTCTTTATAGGGGGAACAGAAGCAACTGAAAAGCAGAAGCTGAAGGATGACTTTCGTATGACCTATATTTTTGGATTACCTACCCATCTGTCTGTGAAGCTGCTCGTGTTGGAAAAGCATCTTCCAGTTGCATTCTCATTTTTGTTTTACCTTGCCCAGATTATTTAGGGTTTGTAAATGAAGGGAAATAAGGCTGTTTCAGTATTCTAGAGCAGTGGCTGTGTTTAAGAAGTTTATATTTGATGAGTAAGTTGATGACATTGCATTATGTGAATTTGATGTGCAAACTTGTCACTGAAGTGTAAACATAGTGACAGCAGGACCAGCAATTCCCAGCCTAATCAAGTAAGCCGAGTAACACATTCTTTGAGCTATAGAGTAATAGAGACTGATTTACATATTAAAATGAGAGAAGCTACACAGATCTAACAATTAAGTCGATATTTTAATTGCATAAAAGTCAAGAGATTCAAAGTTATGGTTCCTGCCTCAGTTCATTTGTCACCCACACGAATCTGTAGTATTTTCAGTGACTTTGTTTGGTATGAAACTAATGTGCCTTAAAATACATGAAATGTTGGCCATGGGCTGAAAAAGAGCTTTGGATTTAGTGAGAACTAAGAACTTGAGGCCTGGTCAAGAGTGTCTCAGCCTGCCTAAAAAGAGGCCAAAAGCTTTTCAGGTGACTTCTTAATAATCTAGTGGACGTATTTGGAAAGAGGGAGTGGGAGCTTTATTCAGATGTAATGGAAAAAAATCCCATTGATCTCAACAGACTTTGAATTATATCCCTAACTTCTTGTTTTCTTTTAAAGGTATAAGCTTTATTTAATTGCAAATTCACACAAATGCACTCGTACCACTAAGGAATACATCAATATATGGATTCTTTCCGTGGTGTTTATGCTGGTTTCACAGCACTGATGTAGCATGCAGATAAGCACAGAGATATTCGGCTACCCTTATCTCCCCAGGCTGATGTTCTGATATATGAATGCGTGTTCCCTGCGCTCACAGAAACCTATTCACATGCCAAGCCTGACAATTTTTTTATAATCCTTCTTTGAATTAGACCACAAAAAGAATGTGTTTGAAAAGGTTAACTAATGGATACACTTTTCTTCTTGATGAGGAAAAGAAAAATGGTGAAGTGCTGAAAAATGGTCAAGCAGAGTTTTGATGAGGCTTTTCTAATCAAATACATTCGAGGCTGTGAGCAAGTTGAAGCAATGTTAATCCATAGTGGATTTATTTGGAATGGAGAACATTTATTTGGAAAGCAATCAGCGTATAAAAGCAGACACTTGTAATTACTTTGCTGTCTTAATCATGCCACTGACACCGGTACCTACCGCGATGCGCAGACGCTCTGGTTGCCTTCTGAACGTGCTGCTGACAGAAGGCTGGAAATAGGAAATGAGAGCTCTCCTTGCCAAATATCATCAGGCCTTGCCACCCGGCTTGCTAATGCCCTCGCAAGGGCATTGGATGACGCCCTGACAAGGCAGCTTGTCCAGGGGTTAATAGTGGAGATCTCTGGCGGATTAGCTGAAAGGAAATTAATTGCAAAGCTTCAGACCCCTCCGCTCTTTGAACAAAAGCCCAAGCCCTGGAATCCCCCTGGGAATGCAGCGGTGGGCAGGACTGCAGGCCGAGGGCTGCTGTAATGAGCTTTTCTAGCAGGACGTAGCCTCGCAAGCGGGTGGCAGCAGTTCACACAACACCAGCGTCCTGGGCAGTCTTGTCTCACGCTTCCGGTGGAATTTCGTTTCAACGTATAGCAAAGGCACGGGGCAAAACCATAGCAAGACTAGAAATCCAGGGCAGAGCCCATACCTGTGCACCATGCTGTGGTGTGTGGTTAAATCAGTTATTTAGGCTGAACCAGCCCTGCGTGGTGTGGTGCAGGCAGCAGCTGATGCCTGCGGTCTGCAGCTATTGCAGCACTGCCCCGTTCTCTTCCTTTCAGCTCCGGCTTATCTGGCTTGAGCTCTCATCGGAGAGCAGTAAATCAATCCAGCCTCCATTAGGCAATGGGATACTCATTTTAATGTACAGTCAGCTCCAGCTCAATGGATGGAAATGGGATGGATGAAAAGCTGTTTGAAATCAGATTGGTGAATTGCCTTTTTGCTCTCTGCCTGTATAAGTAGATTTATCTGTGCTGACTAGGGGAAGCGTCTCGGTGCAGCCTGTTGAGTACTTCAGCATTGGGGGTTATCGGTAGGTAGGCAGCCTTGCAAAGGTGCCCTGTGAAGATCAGCTACCATCGTGTATGTCCAGCAGAAGGGTTTAAGTTACACACAACAGCGACTTCCAAAAGAGAGGGGCCAGAAGCAGCCGCCTTCGCGAGCGCCTGCGGATGTGTCATTGGGAATCGCACCGCTGGTGGAATCAAAGGCAGCCACAGATCTGAAAGAATCAGCAAGGCTACGCTGAATAGGCTGGTAATGATGGCTGCGTGTGATTCCCCTTTCACACTGCCATTTTGCCGTGACTCTGCTAAAATTAGCATTTAGGAGAGAGGGAGGCTTTTGTCTCGATGTACAGAGGCGGTGAAACCAAATGCTAAGTGACAGCTGGTGGAATAACTCCTCGCTGCTGAAGGTGTTTTCGCCATGGGCCACCGTTCGAAGCGAGCCCTGGTCAGGTTGTTTCTGTGCTAATGTCCCCTTCCCGGTACGGGGACGTCAGCCAAGGCCTTCCCCATGTGCTCCCTGCGGAGTGGGTTTGGATTCCCGTGGCGTTACAAGAGGTAGTGGGAATTACTCCTTGCTTTCATTTCGAGGTACTGCTTTGTGCTGGAGGACTACCTCAGTACCTGGAAAAGCCCAGGAAGGGAAGCCGGGCGTTGCCCAAGCTGCTGCTTGTATTTCTGAGTCTGTAGAAGTTTTGTGGTGAGAAGGAGAGGCTTTAGGAGGATGTTGCCATCTCTCTGAAGTGTTGTGCTGCAAGGTGATGTCCTAAGCCAGCTGGAGAGGACATTGGCAGCGCTTGGGAATAGAGACAAAATTAATGGCATTTTAGTTATGCCTCAGGAAGCTCCAAGTCCTGGGCTGCTCACCTCTAAAGTTAGAAATAAATAAGGATAAAAGGCCCACACATATCCCCATTATTGCAGTGTATTAAACATAACCACATACTCTTCTAGTGATGGTGTCTTGAGCCAGGCTGTTGTGCAAAATCAGGGCAAACAAGCAATTAGCAAGAGGTACAAAATAGAGTGTATGGAAAAGTCTAAACTTGCTCTGAGAACCATAAAATGTCTGTCCTTGTTTTGTGCATAGTCAAGAGTGTTTGACACTTAACAAAATCTGGCTAATTCCTCGCTGCTGCTCTTTAATGATGAGGATTGGGGAGGGAGCTGCTGCTGACAGGCGGGAGCAGGGCTGCAACGAGCGGAGCTTTCTCTAATTAGAGCGTTCCTTGGATGATTTACTTCCCAGTGATTTGGCTGCTTTGGATGTGTCAGCGATCCTGACCAGGACAATGCGCTCCTGTCAGCACGGGCTCTGTTTTGCTCTTCAGAAATCAAGAGGTGAAGCCTGTTCCAACAAGGAGAGTCTGTGATGAGAGAAATTATAACCGCAGCCAGCCGGGCTAGCAACTTCACCATCTGCTGTGAAGTCTCTGGCTCAAATTCCAGCCCTCGTGGTAGCGAGCTTAATGATGATAATATTTTCCACTTCTGCAGCACCCTCTGTCCAAAGGTCTCCAAGCTGGCTAGAGAAATAATTACGGCTTGCAACACCCATGAGAAGTGGGCATGATGCTCTTTTTTCTTGCTTGCAGAGCCTTAAGACAGCGTCACTAATTGTTGGGCTGCAATGCCTGCCCTGAGGCAGGTCTGGAAGGACCCAAAGCATCTCCACCTTTTGTTAGCACAGGCAGATTTAACCCGAGGCTGTGGGAGAGGATGTGAACTTGCTCCAGGCTGGAATCTGGCACCTTCCCGAAGCTGCGGCTGCCTGGTGGCCTCGCCAGCCACGTGTCGCGGTGCCTTCCCCAAGGCCGTGTAAATCTTGGGGTAAGTCCTAAGCCTTGAGTCCATTCCTTTAATCCCCCTTGGCCCTTTGAGGAAACAGGACTGCTTATTTTAAAACATTTTCTGTTGCTCACCTTTTCTTGTGGAAGACTAGCAGGAGGGCGCTTCCATAGGCTGGAGGCAGGAGGATTGGAAGCAGATGATCCGCCCAGGCCGTCAGGAAGGAGCTGGTGCATGAGAAGGGCAGAAAGGTTTGGAGTTTGATGCCAGCACTGCCGCTGTCGGGTGCAGAAGTACTCAGAGCTGCATGTGACAGGTTAAAGTGGAGAGAAGTGGGGGAACAAGCCCTTGCTGTGCTTAATTATTGCTGGGTACTGTGTGCACTTTCCTCTGTTGTTTGTTTAATCTTAAACACCAAGTGTTAAAGGGCACCAGCATCAATTAACTGCTTAATTAGACTTGTAAAGAAATCATATAATTTAGTCATACACAAATAATATAATAAAAAGAGGCCGAAAAGGCAAAAGAGGAAGCTGGGGCACTCTCTTTTAAGCTCCGTGTGTGCACTGTTTGTTTGTGGTGTTTGGAAGCAGTAGCTGTGCCCAATGTTTGCCCCATATGGAGGAAAACCCTTTCCAGCTGCTGGCTGCCACACCGCTGCTTCCTTGCCATTTACAGTGGGTTTAGCTGTGACTTTCTCTGACTTTCTCCCAAATCTTTTACCCAAATTTGGCCCAGATGCCCACAGAGAGGACTGGCCTGGTACCCCGCTCCGCTGGGCGCGAGAGCCCGGCGCCTTCGTGAGCTGCATCCCCTTTGATGCACGAGCCAGGTACTTGGTCAGGTAAAACCCTGTTCCCTTCTCTCAGCTAGGATGGCTTTTGTGGTGAGCACCCTTCCCTCTTTTGCAGTGTTTAGCATGCAGCCAGCAAAGCTCTGTATCTTTAGCACAGAGCCCCATTTCCCTCACTGCTAAATAATAGGAAGCAGCACGCTTTTATTCCATTAGTTCCCGCTCTCATGTATGAGAATTTTCACAGAAGTGGAATGAATTCATTTTTATTTCATCAAGGCCTTCAGCTCCGTCTGAATCTTTATCTTGCAATTTGCCGTAGGGGAGCAATAATCAGTGCCTTGTGCTTGTATACACACAAAGTTTTTCTTCTTTACCAGTCCTCCTGTCTTTGTATCTCTGTTATCACTATTCTCACATTTGTGTCGTCAATATTTTGTCATTTAAGAGCCTTTGCAGCCTCCCGTGTTTTACACCTTTTGTTCCCTCCTTAGTGCCTAGGTGCTGGGAGCTGCTGACATATTTTTTGCTCAGATGTCCTGAAGCTTCTCTGCAAACAAGGTGCTGTTCAGCTTCGCAGGGCTTTCTTCTTCCCCCGTGCCCGTGCTGTCTCCTCGCCGCTCTTTTGCCTTCTGATAACACTACTTAGCCCTATGTACTTCTTTATTTCTTCAAAGCACTGTATAAACATTAGCTAATTAAGTATATATAACGTGCCCTAAAATATGTTAAAGGAAAACTGCAGCATAGAATAGTTTCCAGGCACTTGATCCAGCGTAAAACGCGATTGAATCGCTAATTATTTCTCAGAATGCTGTGCCTAATGACATGTATCAAGACGGAAGGATCAGAGTTGCAGCCAGGAGCGCAGGGAGCTGCAGCCAAAGAGAGAGGGGTGTTCAGGTGAGCACTGGGTTATTTCCAGGCTTGTTTTGGATGTATGTGCTGAGGTAATAAACAAAACAACAAAAAAAGAGGAGCTGCAGCATTTGGATCTTTCCTGTTTTGATACATATAATCAGCTCTACATTTCCTGTTGAAATGTTCATTAAAATTGCAGCCCCAGTGATTATGCAGCTGCCTAATTCAAATCAATAGGGCTCCTGAAACAATTTCAGATATTTTTAAATACTGCTGTAGAACTTCCTTGTTTACAATGTTATGATTAAGTGACTTTTTTTCTAAATCATCTAAGGCATTAATAAAAATCTCTTGAGCTTTTCTCTATTTTTTTTTCTTACTCTGAGAGGCTGCAAATAGTGTAAATCTTGGTTTATGGCTCCTTTATCCTTTCCTTCTTCGTACAACAAGCCCGTATATTTGCGCTGATAACTAAATCAGAAGCCCAGTTACACAAATGCTTTGTAATTCTTAGAAAGTGATAATTGACTTCTTTGCTTTTGGAATCATAATGCATATAAATAAAATTAATAGAACAGCAGAATAAACAGAGCTCAGAGTGCAACAGCTATTCCTTGCTTTCAGCTCAGAAAGTTTAGGAGCAACTGTTGATAATGTGTATCAGCTAAACAACTTTGATGCCAGAGCTGACACATGGGAAGCCAGAAGGAAGATTACAAAGTCCAAAAGATCAAGATAATTCCATAGATCTCATGCTGGTAGGGATGCTATTTTAGTTGCTCTGGAAAGGTGCTTATAAAATATTTTCAGTGTTCTGTTTTGGAACGTTTCAGAGCAATGCTGCAGTTTGCATATGTTCATTTTAATGATTTGGATTATTAACTTTTCACTTTTTCTAATAACTCCAGTCTCTCTTCTGTTTCAAAAGCCTTGGCACAATTCTGCTGTGTTTAAGTTGCAAACATTACAGGAAAATATCTAAATCAAAACATTGTGGGAGAGAGACTGAACAAACTAGCAGATGTTTCCCATCTCTGGCTTCTGTGGTTTAGAAAAAGCAAACCTGATTCTATAAAAACTCGATGTGGAAAAAAGCATTATTTTAGCCTGTAGTTTTGCACTTCACCTTCTCATGCAGGTGCTTTGTTTTACTTCCAGTGCTTCCTCCCCAGGTGTTTTTACGATGCCCCTGTTTGCTCGGTGCCAGGAGCGAGTGACGATGCGGGCAGACAGGTTCCAACTTGGTGCCTTGAGCCTGGCCTTGAGGAGGGAAATAGCCTAGAGAAGGGCCAGAAAGACCCGAGCCTTTTCCTGTTTTAACAGAAACTCCTTCGGATGTGGTTTGGCTACTGGACCTTAATGGGTAATCCCCACTCAGAGCTTCCGAACGAGAAGAAAAACCCCTGCAAGGGCAGGGATAATGCAGGAGGATTTTTGCAGACTTTCCTTGGATGTAAAGCGAGCCCATGAATAGCGCAGTCTTTAGCAGTAACTTTTTCTTCGAGTGCAAAGCTCAGTCATTGATTTAGCCTGGTTGGCTAAATCTATTTTTCGTTACTTCCACGTTGCATGCACAGAGATCTTTTGTGAGTGTATTTCATTCTTAATTTTTCCTTTCTATTTTGTTCCCTCGATATATATTTTTCCTGAATGTCTTGCTGAACTGTCCCAGCAGTTGGGGCTGCTCATGCCAGTAGGATGTTGTCTCCGTGGCACTCCCTGTTGTTGACTTCTCGGTGGGAAGCGTTCACAACAGGAGAAGGTGAAATCTTCCTTAAGAATAAAATGAATCTTCCTTTTGAAAAACTCCAGTGCGAGAGTGTGTTTATCTGTGTGCTCGCTCCCTGGACATGGTAGGGATTGTTTTGGAGACGAGGAGCCAAGGGTTCCTCTATAGGATGCACTTTTCCTTGGCCAAAATGGTCTCCCAGAGGGCCAAGCAAGTCGAGCACGGGGCTTGCTCTGGGTTCAGAGAGATGGACGAGTTCAAGCAATGCCAAGAAGGAACCAGATCTTCCAAACAGACAGGTGAGCAAAGAGGGATCACCACACTGGATAAGGGCAGTGCAGATCTGAAGCTGGAAAAGAAGAATTGACTATTTGGGGCTGTCCTTGGGGCCCACTGCAGCACTGGTGTCCGCTGGGCTGGCTGCAATAAGGACGTCGGCTCTTGAGGGCTTCCCAAAGTGCTGCCAGGGCCAGCGCCCTGGCTGTGCAAAACCTCCCCGGGGCTGCCTCAGCCTCCCGAGAGGGATGTGCACCAGTGTGAAATGTCACAGCAGTTTAGTGCCGCACAGGCACCTGCTCTGCAGAAAGTGAGAAGTGCCTTTTAGCAGGGACAGAAGGTGCCTCCCCGAGTGACGTTTGTACTGACCATGGCAGCTAATACTGCAGCCCTTGTGCCTGCCCCTATCTCTGGGCAAGAACACTCCGCCAGGCAAAGGCCCTGCCTGCTTTGCAATGGTCCTGGCCCAAATTTTCTCATCTGTTGTGAAAAACGGTGCATTTTGTGAGCAGCCCTGCCAGCCAGCGCCACCTCCAGCTCGTTACCGATTCAGGGGACGAGCGGCAGCTCTGGCATCTGAGGGCTGGGACCCAGCTAAAGGTCACGGTTGTGTCTACTTATATAAAAGCAAGTGTAACCTCTTCTTGTTCCCGAAAGCATTAATAGGTGGAGATGTAAAACTTCACTTCTGTGAGTTCTGAGGCGCTTGACACGAGGCTTGTGAAGCAAGCGCGCGGGTAGGAAAAGGCGGCTTCGCAGCCGGGGAGAGTCACATCAAGGCCTTGCCGGAGTTCAGGAGATGGTGGCCACAGGGACGTGGCCATCGCTGCTCTCCAGGCTGGAAAGACATCGTGTCGCTGCCAGCAAGAGCAGGCAGCACAGGGGAGCGGCTTGAAAAGCCAGGCTGGCTCCCCTAGCTCGCTGGCCTCCACGATACCGCTCCTGCCCGTGTCCTGAATCCCGCTGTAAAGATTTCCTGCGGCTGGTTTTTCCAGCTCATGCTACCCTCCCCGGTTTCTGTGCCGCCAGCAGCTTTTGAGCTAAGTTTGCGCTTCTTTTAAACTTCTTTTTTCTTTTCTGGTTTGACTTGTGGGATAGGGGACTGGCTGCCTTGCGTTTGTAGGGAAAGACGGCATCTCCTTCAGGACATGCACGGGCTCAGACCCCTACGCTGCATGCTAAGTTCAGGGATTCTGCCTGTTTTCCAGGATTTATCAACTGTTTGAGCGTGCTGGTGCTTGTCATTAGCAAAAGGGCACTAAGGAGACAGGACCAGTTTTTCATACCACCAATATTACTCAACTACATCAGGTATGCTGAGCATAATTTTAATTTTAAGCCAGTGGGTTGCTTGTGCTGCCTCAGACACTGTTTTTTCACTTTATTGGTCTAAGGGAATGAAACCTTAGCATTGCTGTAGAGATTTTCTTTAAGTCATCCAGTTTGAGGGTGAGGTGCGAGTTTCACTGTGCAACAGGAAGATATCAGAGGGCTGCTCCGTGATTCATCAGATTCTGCATCCTCAGCCCTGGCTACCCTGAGATCGGTGCTGTCAAATTAAGTCTCATCCTTGACTCCCTTTTCCTTCGCTCCTCTATTTGCAAAATGGAGACAGTGCAAACGGCTCATTTGTGTAGCTGCGTAATGTTTGTCCAGCACTTTCAAGATGCTAAATGCAATAAAACTGCCAAGCCTCGTTCCACTACCAGGATTTATGATTTGTACAAAACTGCTCATTTTTGTTCTAAAACAAGATCACCTGAAAGATAGTGTGGTTGGAAGCGAACCAAGGAAGGGGGAGGAGGAGGAAACCATCTGTTACACAACAGCAAAAACGTTTCGGGGCATTCGCCTGGGAAGCTCTGGGTGACGAGTTTGGAATATGAAGGCTTATTTATATGGATGGAGCTAATTTTCTCAAAGTTATTCATTTTTCACTTAGGGAATTACCTAATCTTACAAGCAAGTCTAGGAGGAAAGATTCATTTATTCTCAGTCTCATTCAGCCCCAGGCAAGCCTGAAGTTGCTCTGCTTCTTCCAGCTCTACTTTTTTTAACTGATTCTATTAATGGAGCTGAAAGATTTTCTTCTGAATAAAAAGGGTTAATCCTCCTCCTTCCCTCTCACCCTTCTCCTCCTCTTTTTCTAGAGAGTTCTTTTTTTGGCATCTCGGGCTGTTTCTATCATCTTCTCCCCCTAATCTGCCACTATCTGAAGAATTCATTACATTTCAAATCAGAGGCCTTGCTGCATACATTAGCAGGTTTTAATAGACTTGCCACGACTCAAAAAGGAGGAAGAAAAGGGAGAAGATTTAAAACTCTTGTCTTGCCGAAAGCAGACAGATTGACTCAAAAATGACTCAGTCAATAAAAGATGAGTTTTGAAAAGGCTTCCCTCTGCTCAAAGGGAGCTCGTATTCCAGCGAATTAGGTTTTTCTAAGCCCACTGTCAGAAATTAATAATACATACAGCATGTAAAATGGATTTAGCCCTCTACAGCCTTATACAAACATATCTTTGACTTGCTAAATGTGACACGACTACCAGGATTTTCCAGCCTTTATCCCGGGAGTATGTTGTCTCTCCAGAATGGTGACCTCAGTGGAATTTTAAGCACATCCTAAAAAAAAAAAAATGCTAAATGAGATTTTCATTAAGAATATGCTTCTGCTCCCCACACCCCTTTTCTCCAGAGAACTCCTCTACTGGAGCATCTTTTTATTATTATTTTCAGTCAAAATTATGCCAAGAGCTCAAGCTGGAGTTCCTTTTACCCGTGTCTTTCAATGCTCCTACCTCGAAGCAAGGGCGGCCGAGCCATCCGTGTTATACCATGAATGTGTCATTTTGAGGGTTTTTTTTCTGCTCTGAAAAGACCTATAGTCATTAAAACATCTCTTCTTTACAAAAGGTAGGCTTTCATTCTTATTAGATCACCCCACAAGGTCTTCCCAGGTGACTCTGCTCATCTTGCCTAAGTTAATTGGAACATGCAGGTGTGAAACCAGGCACTGCTCCTGTTTGTTCCTCCATCAACCTCCCTCCCTTGACAAGAATTATAAAGGGGTCGTAATTCTGGCCTGCTTAGTGATTTGACAAGAACTTTTAATCCCAGTGGGCTTGCTTTTGCACGTGGGCTGAGCTCTAGGAATCCACAGGAGGTGTCCACAGCGGGTAGCCCCGTGTAATCTTGTGGAAGGCTTTCTTCTGACTGCGCTTTCCCAGGGCTCTCGTTGCTTTCTCATTCTTCCAAATCCCACTAGTCGTCTTGATGAAGAAATAGACCCTACGTGGCTCAATTTGTATGTGTTTTGCACTGCACAGATGTTTGCCAGACTTGTAACGGGCAGAGCTAATCATTTTTCTATTAAACGTTTATAGATTGTATAAGAAACCAAGCTTCTCGGAAATGTAGATGGAATGCACCCCAAAAATGTAGCAGTTGTTTTTCTTTCTCATCTTCCCAAAGCTTACTCAAATTTTCTTGTTTTCCTCTGGATCCAAAGAAGAGATTTCTGAACATGATGGCGGTTTAGAAGAGGTTTCCATCAAAGTATCAAAAAGAAGTTTTCACAGATATGAAGTTATCAAGCTGGTTAAGCAACAGCAGAAGCATTTTGCTTCATAAGAAATTTCCCTTCAACTTTTAACCTCGAGGGCAGACCATTAACTTCTCCCATACCATCTTTCCTACTGCTGACAAATTTGGAGGATTGGCCCCCTCAGTCCTACTCAGCATGAGCGTGGAGCCTACTGCATGACTTGTTTCTGTTCAGGCACCAAGCACATTTAAGAGCTGATTACTGGGGATTAGGTAGAGCTTCTGCTCTTTGCTCGCTCCACAGGGGAGCATTGGCCAAGCAAATGGTTCTTGGATATAAGATTTAACCAGGAACTATACAGCGATCCGAGAAAGAGCGAATGTGTCTGTCTTGCAGAAGTTCAAAACTGTTGAAAGAAGCAAGTGTATGAGCCCTATAATTCAGCTGGATTTTCATTGTTGGAAAAGATGCTTGAGTTACTCTTCCTTGGGCGCTTTTATGTATGACATACCAAGTTTGTTCCAGGAATAAGTCTCCAAAGTTAATGTCGTATCATCTCGTGTCACACTTTGGACCTTTTAGTTTCCTTCTAAAGATGTGTTCCTACTGTTGGTACAGAGATGCTCAAAATCCAAGGGAACAAGCTTGGCTCTTTCTCTAACTTTGTGTGTGTTTCCAATTTAGTTCATTTTATATGTAATTTGTTGCATGTTCTCTTGACTTGAGAAAGGAGTATTTTCTAGTGAATATTATGTCACTTTAGCTTCCAGCTGCTGCGCTGGGACACAGCCACCCAATAATCTCCTTGGGAATAATTGCTGGTGTCTTTTCAGATCATTTTTGTGAAAGGTGACAAACCGCATGCCGAAGTGAGATGTTAATAACACAGCAATGCCCTTTGTTTGAAAGTCGGTGCAGAAATTACCCAATGCAGTTGTTTGAAAGTCAGAGTTGTAATCGTAAGAAGTGAGGAACAGATCGCTTCATTTGCATATAATTCCAGGGCTTTTGTGTCATCTTTTGTGCAAACCGTACAATTTCTGGCGCAGTAGGGAACGAACGCTCATAATGTAGAGGGACAGGAACACGGGCTCGCTTGCAGCATGGATCAGGGTTGAAGAGATGTCATCTCCTGCAAACGACGAGGAAATCAAGCAAGGGGAATTCGGGAGCTACTTGGAAGGAAACAGGCGTGGATATTTGATGTATTCAAGTTGTCAGAGCAGCTCAAGGGAAACTACACATCCCGTTGTCCCACTGGAATAGTAGTCAGAGAAAGGGAGGAATCTGTCTGTGCCTTGTTGCGGCTGCGTATTGAGTTCACCTTCCCCTGCGTCTTCCCTGGATCACAGCAGGGACCCAGCGTGTGTTTTTCTTGTTGATGTTGTAGACGGAGACTTCTCAACTGTCCCTTTGCCGCTCAGGTACGCTAGGCTGAGACACGCATTTTTCTGTATAACACCAAAATGAAGCTCTTCATACTGCAGCTGAGGGCTCTCTGCTGTCTTCACGGTGCAGGTTTCTCAGCTTTTTCATAAAGTGATGGTTTTTGGAAAAATGGGTGGCACGGGTAAGCATTTTGTCTTGTGATTTAGAATGAGAGCTCCATCAATACTTGTTTGGCCTGTTTCTTCTTCTGCCTTTTTTCTCTAGTAAGCTAGAAGCCCTCTGAGTA
>JAVCKT010020889.1:18172-28243 GCA_032273925.1 Rhynchotus rufescens
CTTGTTTGGCCTGTTTCTTCTGCCTTCTTTCTCTAGTAAGCTAGAAGCCCTCTGAGTAGCCAGCCAGTCCTAATGATGAACTTGACAATTATAGCCTTAGTGCCCAACTTCCAAAATTTCTAATAAAATTGCATGAATATTTAATACCCAATTATTAAATATTTAAAAATTTAAAACTGAACTGGTTTGGAAGTTAGCATGTGATGAATAATTCAGAATGAGGAAACGAGCCTCAGCTTTTGGACTGAGACAGATGCTGCCTCTCCTGTCTCCTTGCCCAGAAATGATTTTGGTGCTATTGCCAGTCTTGGGACACTTTGTGGGGATCCCATGGAGACCTCGAGGCTTCATTTCCAGCTAACGAGCATGAGCGTAGAGTTATGAGAAATAACTCTTCCTGTTTCATAGTAACACTGCCGGCTCCTGCAATGGAAATAGGAGCTCCTGAGGCTGGAATAATGTGATTGAAAGCCTGGTTATCCAGGAGATGGCTCTGTTTCCAAACATCTTTCATGCTCCAGGGAAAAGATTGCTTGTCCTTATGCCTGTGTCACATTCCTGCAGTTGTGTGGCTTGAAAGCCCCTTTCCCTGCTTGCCGCTCTGCCGCTCCATGCTGAGCCAGCGTTTGGTTCAGCTCCAGCGCGATCATCTTTAAAGGGTTGTTTTTGTAAAGTGGACACTAGAAAATGAAGCAGAACGTGAAAAATGCCCCAATAAGCATGACACGGAGCGTGGCAGGCTGTGGCAGGAGGCAGGCCGGTGAGCAGAGCAGCGGGGCCCCATGAGCAAAGAGGAGGCTCTGGGGGAGCTGGGACCAGTTGAGGCCAAGACCGGCGTGAGGCCAAGTGATACGTGCGCTCCGAAGTGCTATTGAGGGAATAAATGGAAAAGGGGGAAAAAAAGGATTGAAAAGAAAGGCTGGACGAAGGCTTTTTAGAGCTTAGAAATAACGAACACCCAGAACAACGTTGGCAGTCGTCTCCCATGAGGAACGTGTGTGGCACCGGCATCCCTGTGGGCCAGGAGAACGTTGTGCTCTGTCCCTGGTGGCCATGGCCGAGGCTCGTTTTGCTCAGGCCTGGGCTTTGGGACCCGTGAGACGCGGCCTGGCCGGTCACCAAGGCGGCCCTGCCACGGGGCGAGAGGGAGGCCCAGAGGCAAAATCATGTCAGATATCCCCAGGGAGACTAAGGAGCGTTTCCATGCGCCTCAGCACCCCAACCGGAATGTGGAAGGTCCTTGGAGTAGGAGCACAGGGGCCACACTCCAAGGGATGCTGCACATCACCTCTTGCCGGCAGTGAAAACCTCCCGCTTGGAGCTCCGTGAACATAAGATCATAACATGAGATCATAAAGTGTAAAACGCTCTCTAATGCATGATTGAATATTGTCCAGCCTGCTATTCAGATGACTGTAATTCTTGGAAAAAAAACACATCTTCATTTTGAGAGGGAACAAACAAATACTCCTGGAGCAGTTTTTCTGTGTTTATTTTAAGAGCAGATGTTTGATGCTGCTCAGAGGTTTAAATAGCACGCAGTGTTTTGGGGTAGTGGTAATAGTAGTGATGTGCCAGTGGAAACAAGATAATGGGCAGAGTGCAGGGGAGGTGATCGGAGCGGGGATAAATTCATCTATTAGATGGTTCTGCAGACTACCGCTTGTAATTACAATGTGTATTATATATGTTAATTATATAGTCCCTAGGATTAATTCTTACATTAGACACTTGAGCAGCTTCTTTTTTTTTTTTTTTTTAAGAAACAGCCTAGCGAAGAAGTGAATCTGCTTCCTCTGACAAGGAATAGGAGTTATGGCCTTATTTTTGCTTTCAGACTTTCCTGAACTATAGCCAAGAAAAAGTCCCAATCACTCTTTTATTTTTTTGTGTATAGCTCCAGAATAGACTACCTGGTAAACAGAAGACCTATGCTCCGTGTTTGCTAACTTGTTCTAGAAGCAGAAGATAACTACTTTGCTGTAAACCGAAGTGACACAGTATATTTGTATTTTTAAGGTGATGCTATTTCTTGCGTCTGAAGTTAATGACTGGCTCCAGCTCCAGCTGACACCACTTTGTTCTGGGAGCACTGTTTGGCTGTAATTGTCGCGTGGAAGGGAATTGCAGCTAAAAGATTTTATCATCATTTGGGCGAGATTGTCTTCACAGTCAGCTCACAATTTATGACCAGGCAAACCTGACTTCCAAAAGGTCTGCGCCACATCGTACTAATTTGTGAAGTCCACCTTGGGCAATAAAAAGCTCTCCCGAGGTTAATTTATCTTGCATCTGACGGAGAGTTTTGCCTTGCCCACCGCGTTCTGCGTTGCTGCAAGCAGACTGCTGCTGTTATTTAAGCTGGTTATTTTAAAGCTACCTGGGGTGTCTTTGCTCTTCACTGCACCACGGTCCCAGTGCAGGGATGTGGGTGAGCAGAGCACCATCTGGTACCTCTCAGGTCCCTCCCCTCCTTTGCCACGAGCAGGAGAAGGAAGGGGCGAGAAGGTCCAAGCCATGGCCATGTTGAGATGCTTGGAAAGAGCCTTTCGCTCACTCCTAGTTCACCTACCAGGGCTATCAAACCTGTAATTGGCCATCTTCAAGTGTGCTGGTGGATTTTGCAACCTCGTGCTGTAATCTTAGGGTTACTGGAAGAAGAAAAGGAAGTTAGTTGAGTCTAACTGTATTTTAAATATCTGCAGGTAATACAAGAGGAAGTTTGTCCTCTTCCCTTCCATAGCTTCATTCCTAACTCCCTCCCATCCTCCTGCTTCTGCCCTAGCCCAGCCTGTAATGCCCTCGGCCACTTTGTGCAGGTTATCTGAGGATGAAGGTTAATGATGGGCTTCCCGTAAAGATACATGGGTTATCCAAAGTAGGGGCTTAGAGAATAAGTGTGTAGGGAGTTTTCTTGGTGGAAATGTGTCCACAAAGCTCTTGGGCAATGTGAGAGCTTTAGCTGGAGACTTCTGCTTGCACGATGCAGCCTTTGAAAACTCTTCCCCGAGCTGCTGGTAGGGCAGGCGGGTGCTGGAGGAGGGCGCCGGGAGGTGCATTGAGCCATATGGTACATACACAGTTTAAAAATAATGTTGACTGATCAAATAAATAGCACTTAGGTTTAGAACTGAACAGCCAGTGCAGTCTGCTGGATATAAAACTGTTTTTACCTCAAAGGAGAGTTGTAATTCATGGTTGTAATGCCACAAATGGCAAGTTTTCCAACGCGCCGTTCGCAGTCGCTAGACCCAAGGTTGGGTGAGCGTGGTCGGAGCTGCTGTGCCAGTCAGCCCCGGCGTCCCACACCAGCCCCGAGTGTAAAACACACCCATAAAATCCAGCAAATGGATCTTATTTCTGGAGAGGAGCGGTTGTAAACTTGCCTGCATCAGAAAAGGCTCCGCTCCTCTTCCATTAGGCTTTATTTAATACAATACAATTTATTTTTATACGGTGTCCTTCAGCAGCGTATCACAGAACTCTTTTTCAGGCAATGTTCATCGTAAAGCAAAGCTGAGAGAGAGAATTTGAGCCCAAAGTTTGAACAGAGGAAGGACTCTAAAGGTTTCAGATACAGGTGGGTGGCATTGGAGTTGCAGAGAGCCAGCAGGAAGGACAGAGCTGCAGTGGCACAGTAACCAGGTGCCACGTCTGCAAGGCGTAAGCGGGGTGATAGATGGGTGACATTGCATGGCACGTGTGACATTATGGAAATAGAAGCAGCCAAGGAGGAGAGAGGGGAAAAGGGACAACTGTGGCCTTGCTCCTGGGAACGGAGAAAATAACATCTCCTCTTGCCATCTTGGACCTTGTGAGAAGAGCTATGTGGTGTCCCTCACAGCAACAACATTGGCCAGTGTCTGTCTGGGGCACTTTGGAAGCCAAAGAAAAAAGGAGATTAGTGCAGTGCGAAATATTTTATCCTTTACGTGTTGAAATGAGTGACCCCCAAGCATTTAAAGAAACCAAAGGAAAGCAGCATTAAATAGAGTTAGCAAAGAAATCTGGACGTAGTGGGAGCGATGTGCATTAGCTGCTCTCGCAGCTGAATTAATGCAGCTACATGGCTCGTGGCATCTTGAAGGGCAGGCAGAACAAATCTACGTTTGCTTGGCAAAGATTGGTGATACTTGTAATTTCATGCATTTTTGGCTCCTGCAAGCCACTGTTTCACCTCTTTCCCTGGGGAAAAAGTTAAGCTTGGATTTGGTGGTCTCTAGTACAGGGGCTCCTGTTCCTATAGATTGACCTAGCTGAACTCCAGCTAGTCAAGGGCAAGAGCCAAAGCTGTGGTATTTCCAGGCAGCTGTGAATATTTTCCGATGTGAGGAGTGTAAAAGCAATGGAGTAAAAAGCAGTGACATTTTCAATATGGGAGACCAAAAAGACCAACTCATATTTTATTTATTTATCCAAAATAGTTTGCATTATTCATTAAAGTCAGTGTAAGTGTTTGAAAATACAAGGTGTTTCAAGAAGCGGCATCATTAGGAGGAAGTTAATAATTTGGCAATGTTAATTTTGCAACAGATTTATGATTTTTTCAGAGAGGGTTTTTTTTTCCTTTCAGACTCTCAAGCAGGGACAACTTTTTGTGCGTGCACTTGGCCTGAATGCAAAGGAGACCTTGCAGGATGCTTTCCAAATATTTTCCCTCTCTGTCTCTTCTCCTCTTGTTTTTATATATTTTTTTCTCTCTGCAGGCAAAGCAAACAATCATTGCCCCTGACCCAAGGCACAACTTGACAAATCTCGTGCTCACTTTCTTGGTTCCAATCTGTGGTTTGCAAGGGCTGGTTTATCACCCTTTCCCCGGGACAAAGGCCATGGATGGTGTCTCCTTCCCATTGATGCTCTCTGCAGAGAGCACCTGCGACTTCTCGTGTCGGTTCGGCGCGAGCGCAACCGAATCAAACACAGAAGCGAAAGGGAGTGCTCCAAATACAGGCACTGGAGTTTTCAAACACTGTCTTTTAAAGATATAATTAAACTTAATTCTCCAAATGTTGTGAAAGATCTCAGAGGATCAAGCCGTTCACTGTTCTGTAGGTGGTGGATAGAGTGGGTGGAAACACTAATGCTGTCATCAGAATCCTGCTCTATTAATGCACCTCGACCCGTCCTGAAAGGAGCTGCCTCTATTCACTTGCCTCTACAGCTGTGTCTTAAGCATTTGTATGAAATATGCTGATTTGCACTCCGTGCAAATTATGGCTTGTAAAACAGTTTTTCCTGACAGCGCTAAAAATTTGGCGGGAATCATCGGTATTAGGTAGAGCTTAAGAGTTAGCGCAGCCGCTTCCTTGCACTGGGAAGCAGAGCGGACAGTGAGCTGCCTCTTAGCTTAACATCTTGTCTTTGTGTAAGGAAAATGAGCAAGATTAATGAACATCCCCGGGTCACTGTGCATGGCACTTGTGCAGTTGGGTGGCTGAGGAGAACCAGCAACATAGACAGGGCAGAGCCACGGTGAAGAGACACCAGGTCGTCCATCCAAGGCCACGTGAAAGTGCCTGATAGGGGACTATACAGGTAGGATTCAGAGCCCTAAATACAGACTTCTTGTGACATTTTAGACAACCCGTAGTGTCTGAAGCTGCCCTGGGGCTGGCTGGTGTGACGCAGAACCTGCACAAGATCCCTCCTCATCAGAAACATGGGGAGATGCCACGTAAAATACCCAAGGGTGTCTCAGCAGCTCTGCTTCAGCAATGGGATCCCAGCCTACATTTCCCAAGTCTACTTGTTCAGGTCACCTTTCTACCCCGTTACTCTCCTGCACAAGGCACTAACTCGTCATGAATAATGAAAGCTCTTCCAGCAGTTCATGACTTAGGGCATCATCAGCCTCTCGAGCTGATGAAAGGCAGGAAAGGCGGCCTCCGAGATGCGGTAGGAAAAGGCAGATTTACTTTTCCAAGGCTAGGCTGCATTTATTACAACAAAAAAAAAATCCTTGTTGGACGTCTGAGATATATTAAAGCCAATGCCATCTCTGACAGCGGGGCAATATTATTTACCACTGCAATGTAGTCACTGAATTTTTACTTTCATATGCATGATTTTGTCCTGAACAGTTGTTAGGAATGTGCAGCCAAAGGGAGAGTGTGAGAATATGAGGATCAGAGCCCCCAATTAACCTTCTGATTTTGGGGGCTGATCACTCAAAGGGCTGGACCCAGCTGAGAAGGGACCCAGGGAAGGGTCGTGGTAGTCCCCCAGCGATGAGTTTGGTGACGCTGGGGAGATGGGTGGCCAAGAGCCCTTTGGAGCTCAGGGGATGATGTTTCCTACTGGTTGGCTCTCGTTGACAAAGCAGCAATAGCTGGAACAGGCCAGTGGAGAGGCAGAGCGAGGGAAATCGTTTGCCCTGCCCTTGTCTACACAGGTGGCTCAGGCAGGTGCTGAATTAAACGGAGGACAGGAGCTGGCCTTAACTCTGCCCACGGGGATGCTCTCCCTCGCAAGGAAGGGGATGGGTAGTTCTTTTAAACTGTTAAAGAGTTCCCGTCCTTTCCTAGAGATTAGACTGAACTGGATTCCAGCCCGGTGGCTGGAATTCTGCCCCCATGGCATTTAAGGCACCTGAATTCACGTGGAATTACCTTTTCCATTGGAGAGGCAAGGGGCAGCTCGTGCTGCAGCCTTCCCTCACATTGCATTCGCCATGCCCTGGTTCTCGGTGCGCTGCACCGAGGTTGAGGGCAGCAAATACTCGCCCAAACCTTAATCTCAGTAGCCTGACTGACAGCAATACTTCAGCATGGACTAAACCAGGCCGCAAACATCTTTGGTAGTCAAGCAGTCACCTTGCATGGAACCTTCTGCTGTCCTAATGCCAGAGCCCGAATTAGCTAAAATAAAGAGCTGTGGTCTCCATGTGCTGCAGTTATGCCACTGATCTCTGCATGGATGCAGCCTAAACACTCAGAGTGACAAGGAGATACCAGAGTGAGGAAGTCTGTCTGTTTGCTTGGAAAAAGTCTTTTTTTTTTTGCAGTGTTGAGAAACGGGCTGACTTGGCAGAGATCGCTGATGTATAGGAAAGTAAAGCCAGTTTCTCTAATTAATGGGGGGATAAATCGAGGTTTAATTACTCAGAAGGCACCTGGGGTGAGAGATTCATGGTAACTGTTGTGTAGCATCTCCAAGGATTCCCAGCGCTGGCATCTCCCTTGGCGGCAATAAAATGGGGTAAGTGGCAGGCAGTCTCACAGGACCTGTCTTCTAGGGACTAGAAGTTAAAGTAGCAAATGGAAAGAGACAATGGTTCTCTTTGGGGTGTTTTTATAACAATAAAAGCCCCTTCCCACATCTTAAGGGATTCCCAGGCAGTGTGACAATGTGAGACCAAAGCACTCGGAGTCGAATCCAGTGTGTGCTGGAGGAGATTTCCCTTATTGCCACCCTCATCCCAGCACAGCCCTGCACGGGCACATTTGTAACCGTTTTTTCCACCCTTTTGCTCCCTGTCACACAATACCCCTCTCTTGGGTCCTGGATAGGAAATAAGATGTGTGTGTGTAGGGGGAGACATGCTGTAGCTTTGAATTGGGAAGTAAGTTGGTAAAAGGCAGGCTAAGCAAAAGAAAAATTCCTGAAAAAGAAAAGTCTGTTTTCCTTGTTCCTTGGTTTACCTTTTGGACTTCTGGGGACTGGAGAATAAGGGAAGTATAGCTTGCCTTTTTCTTACTCTGCTTGATTAAATCATTTGATAAAAAAAAAAAAAAAAAGGTAATTAAACTTCTCAATTAGCTTTGTTTGGTTAGCCCTGTAAATGCAACACAAGGTCTCTATGCTGGTGCCATATAACAAAGCAGCTGTTTTCTTCCCCTTCTTAGAGCTGAAGAAGCAAGTGGAAAGCGCAGAACTGAAAAACCAGCGCCTGAAGGAGGTTTTCCAGACAAAGATCCAGGAGTTCCGCAAGGTCTGCTACACGCTGACGGGATACCAGATCGACATCACGACCGAGAACCAGTATCGACTCACCTCGATTTACGCCGAGCACCAGGGGGACTGCCTGCTCTTTAAGGTAAGTCAGCGCGCTCCTCAACCCACCTGCCTCTTTGGGCCCCTGGTCTGCAGCACACCAGAAGGTATTTGCTCCTTCTCTGTCATTACACTGGAAGATCATTGCTGCCTTGGTACGTGACAAGTTTTTCCTTCTGAGGAAAGTAAAAATCCTTTCTTCTTTTGAAAAATTGCCTTAGAAGCCTTGGCATGTGGTCTCCCACTTATATGTTGACGTAAATGGGGAGTAAGTCAAGATGCTATGTATGCACAGCATCTAAGATGCCTGGCCTCGCAATTCACCTTTTTCTAATAGCAGTGATATACACTATAGCAGTAAAACCTTATGTAACCATCAAGGTTTCACCCTCGCTTCGCT
The DNA here is from genome assembly GCA_032273925.1 of Rhynchotus rufescens. NCBI lineage: Eukaryota > Metazoa > Chordata > Aves > Tinamiformes > Tinamidae > Rhynchotus > Rhynchotus rufescens. Next base: position 26,565 of record JAVCKT010020889.1, read on the forward strand.
ACAAGAGATGTCCTTATTCCTCTGCTATCCTCTCTGCTGCCTGCGCGCCGTCATCTTGTCTTCATGTAAATTGGAATCTCTTTTGAGCTCGGCCTTGTTTGCACGAAGTGCCGTTTATCTGAACGCCTCCGATGAGTAACAGAATAGCCTGTCTGCTGTCAGCCGAGAGCAGCATTGGTCTAGCTAGGTGGGCTGAGCTTGGGTTGTGTTTGATAGGGGCTTTTTTTCCCTTCTGTGTTATCTTCCAGATAGCACAGTTGGACTGACACATCAGAGAATGAGGTGTGGCATCAGAGTCACTGAGCTGTTTAGTGACACCTTTACATTGGTTTGAATGTCAACAGCCCAGGTTTACAGGTCAGTGGGAGAACTGTTCCCTTCTCTGTGGCAACCACAGCTGGCACTCAAAATCACATTTGCTTCCCACTGATTCCCCTGGAGTGAGTCACATCTATAAGAATGAAGATTTTGGAGGAGTTCGGTGCGGGCAGGGAATGTACAAGCAGGAGCTGCAGAAGTTCTGTTTCTGCAGCCCTGCTGCCACGTGCATCAGGCTCAGGCTGCAGTATTATTTCTTTACATGACACTGAATAGGCACGTGTAATTTTTGCTGTTTAAATGATGTTCTTGCTTTCTTTCCTTCACTCAAGTCTTCATTCACAAATATTTCTGGAAGAAGAATTTGGTATCGCCAGGTAGGGCAGAATTTTCAGGATCCCAGCTTCACAGATCCAAGGATGGGTTGCTTGTTGGTTCATGGAATTCCGCTGCATGTCTGACTTCACTCACCTCTTTGGGTAAGTGAAGCAGATTTGATAATCAGAGCCTGAACAATGGAATCTCAGCCCCTTCCTCACTGTTCAGTGAAGTGGAGAGAATTCCTAAAGTCTGTAGTTTCAGGGAGCAATGGAATATAAACGACAGAGTATTTCCTGCCCGAGTCCTGGCAGCTGCTTCTCATGTATCTACCAGCACTTGAGTCCTGACTGTGGCTCTTGAGCGAGGCTGTGTGTTTGTGCTGTGGAATTTCTGAGCCATAACTGACTCACCGGTGTTTGTGTACGTTTCATTAACCCAAAGAGGTCACAAAGCAGGGAGCGCTATTTGTATTTATTCCATTCAAGCAATTTATGGAACAAGGTCTATATAATTAAACCGGAAAAGTCCCCTGGCTCTTTACAAGCTTCTGTAGTTTGCCTGTAAACTTTAGGGCATATTTCAGTAGCACTGCTGGTGGCATTTAATTTTCAGTGTGGCTTCAGTAGCAGGGATGCAGTAGTAGCTTCTGTAGTGTAACTTCTTCAAAGCTAAATGAAGATGAAGGACGTGCTTAGCTTCCCCAAGTAATGTATATTGTTACTGTAGTTAGAGCACAGTATCTACATGCTGCATGTTGCCAGCCAATTCACCTTAATTGGAATTACAGCCTCAGCAAAAGGGTTAATCACACCAGCATGCTGTGAATATGAATGACTGCATCCAGAAATGAGCCCTAAATTGCAATGAAGCCATATCAATATTTATCGGCAGTCCCTATGGATGCAATAGATGAGCTCATCAACTTGAAGGATGTTCCAGTGGGGTTCACACCTTCCGTGTGCAGGTGCATAGGCCACAAGGCACAGCTCAGACTTCACATCTCGCTCTTGCTTGCACTTTTTAGTTCTTCTAATTAGATG
>JAVCKT010020890.1:0-20562 GCA_032273925.1 Rhynchotus rufescens
ATTGCAGCCCTTGGACTTCTGCTACCTTTTTCTTCTGCCCATACGGACTTCTTCACTTCCATTGGTGAGACACTTTGGTGTATATTGCACGTAGCTGAAAGAATTTATTTACAACTCTTAAAAGTCATTCAGCAATAATAAGCTACGGGAGCACAGGGCTGTAGTCAGCACAGAACTAAATCCACCTATTAGTTCTTATGACCTGTTTGACTTTTTGCTTCTGGGAGAAATATGCTTCTGCTTAAGTCAGTCCGGTTAGGCCAGTGACAAAGGCGAGGGCTTGTATGTGTTGTAGGTATTGAATTTTAAACAAAATTTCAGCCAGGACATTTATAGAGGAAAGAGAAACAACTGTTAAGGGTGCACAATGATACCAGTGTGTCACTGTACCCTCTGTGGTGTTTTAATGCCACATAAGGCAGTTGAAGACATGAAGTTTTATCACTTCAAAATCAACCAACTCAGCTGCCTGCTCGTAGGGGATGAAGGAATTATGAACTGAGACATTGCTACAGTACCAACTGAAGTCGTGTAAATAATCTTAAAAATGTATAAATGGACTAATGTTGTATATCAAGCATTAAGCCTTCGTATATTTTTGTGGCTTTGTCATTATTTGCTTTACATTATGTATGCTTGGATGAAAGATTATTCAGCTGCAACCTGCGTACTTTTCCAAATGAATCCTAAATTAGTTCTAATAATAAATTTGTGATACTGTGCAAATTTCCATGGCAACCAGCTTTGTCCAACATGAGCTTTTCTCTTAAAAAGAAAGGAAAAAATTAAAAAAAGAGTAGGAAATCTTATTCAAATGCTCCTTCAGGCATCTTAGAATACAGAAGCACTTTGGGAGGAAAGAGTGGAAAGGAGGTTTTTGGTTCTATTTTTTTGTTTCTTCCCATCTAACTAAACTGTTGACTTTATTTTCTAGGTCATATGACAGACTTAATTAATACAGAAAAAGATCTGGTCATATCACTGAAAGATTATATCAAGGCAGAGGAGAGCAAGCTGGAGCAGATCAAAAAGTAAGCAGTTTATTTCATAATGCTAATTACTTGAGTCCACCCTTAATGTAAAACTATTTACAAGGCTGACTACATTTGAGGAATTTTGCCTCCAGGGCAAAGATTAACTAACAGTTTTTGCTCTTTTTTTTTTTTGGTCCTGAATTGTTCAGTGGTTTATTTTGTGCAGCTTTCTAATGGTGAAATCTCAACAATCTGCTGTTCTGTGTGACATCCACAGTGTGAGGATTCCTGGTTTGTAATTCTTCAAAAGACAAAAAGAAAGATAACTTATTTACTGATTAAAAACAAACAAAAAAATTCTAAGAGCCCAGACCACCATAGTTACTATGTTGCTCAGCTCTATAGTTCTATAGAACTAGAAATAAGATTTTTGTTTCACTGAATGCATTCCTGTCTTTCAGTAGTGTGTATAAAACTGTCATAAGGATGTCTAAAACGTTCGATAGATGTGTGAATTTAATTTTTGTGGCTTACATTCTGGGATTTAAATTTGCAAGCCACCTAGGAAGAAAAATGCTTTTGTCAGGCTGTTTATTTTTATCATCTTATGTGAAATACATGAGTTGGAATTGCTCGCAGATTTGGAAAGTTAGGAGTTTCCTTTTTATAACTACAAATGAAGGTGAGAGCATGCAGACTGGACAACATATAAATAAAATTTATCATAGAAGTTTCATTGCTGTGAATTTATTATATTACAGGTGTTACTGTCAGGACAAAAAAAAATTAAAATAACTGTCACAGAGATGGAAGAAGCTGAGAAAAAAGTCTTAGGTTCTTTTGAGACCTCTTCAGCTGAAAGATACTGGTTATTTCTGTTGACTTAAACTCAAAGTTGAAAATTTGCTGAGATGAGGAAGAGGGCTTCAGAATCAACCCAAAACTAATCTAGGTCTCGTGGTCATGGGTTACAGCAGCAGTAACTTAAGGTACTCACTAGGTTTGATAGTCATACCCTGGGAAATGTGATTGTTGATTTCTTGAAAATTAATTGCATTAGATTTCTTGAAATTAATTTCTTCACTCTCCAGCTGATTAGAAGCTGGAATTGCTCCATGGGAGCACTTAGAGCCCTTTGCTTCGGATGTTGTTGACTCCTGGATGTGATGCTACCCATCCCTTTGTTGTGGACAGGAACCATGGGCTTAGGGTTGTCAGAGGGAAGGGGGACAGTTAATAAGCGTGTGGGAATATTGAATACAAACAGTGGTGCATTTAACAGTTGGGAAAATAAACATTTACCTGCTTTGGGTCAAGTATGCAAACTTAATTTGGGCATACCAAGTTTTGGGGCAAGCTGGTTGCCAGCCCGCATATAGAGTCTCCTGTAGGCTATAGGTTGTGTATTTGCTTTATGTTGATGTTGCTGCCTAATGTTCTCTCTGGAGCGTGGCTTTTTTAACATTTGGGTTGTTTGCAGAGTCTTGCTGTATGTCTTTACGTTCTGGATCTACACTGTCTTGGCTAGGGCGGGTAGCTTGGCTGTTTATCAAGTGTAGCGAAGTGCTGCTGTTTCTGGCATGACCGACTTGTGACTCAAATACATGGGGCACTTGTACTAGCATGATAGGCAGATGAACAGCAGTAGCTGTTGAAAAATGTGCTGATTTCACACAGTCACAGAATGGTTGAGATTGGAAGGGACCTTGAGAGATCACCTGGTCCAACGCCCCTGCTCAAGCAGCAAGAATGGGAGCTGTGAATGGCTCGTGTTTCTGGAAGAGTTGGGGAGTTTGCCAAGTTAGAGCTGGAACATCACAGGATTCTCTGGGGCTTCTTACTGGGGAGCACAAGAGCTATGTTTGTTTTTTAATACAACTTTATAATACAAAGGCAGTTCTGTGGCAGGAGACAAGGGGCTTAGAACAGATTTGAGAGTGTCTCAAAATAGTTCAGGTCACGTATTTTGAAATACCTTTGTGTAAACTTTAGAAAAAGTGCATTTAAAAATGATCAAAAATGTGGGTAGAGCTTTATGTTTGATTAGTCCTGTGTGAAAACTCATGGGTCTGCTGGCACGCTGCATTTGATGATTGTAGGAAGGAGCTTTTTCTGCAGTGTTCCAGCAAGAGCCACATTAGTTTCAAACACAGGTTGCAGTTGAGGGCTTTTTCAAAAACAAAAACAGACTTTTGTTTCTTCTGGAACAGTTTTGCACATAAGATATTATGAAAGCCTGCACTTTTGTACTGGGATTTTTTCTAGCCAAGTGTTGAGTAGTTCTGTAGTACAGTGGAAGGCTTCTAAATAAAACTATAATTAGTGCATCTTTTCACCAATTATAGTGCATCTTTTCACCACAGATGGGCAGAGAAATTAGATAAGCTGACGGACACGGCTACAAAAGACCCCGAAGGATTTTTGGGACATCCTGTAAATGCCTTCAAGTTGATGAAAAGGCTTAACACGGAGTGGGGTGAGCTGGAGAACCTGGTTCTGAAGGACATGTCGGATGGTAAGTATGCTTGCAGTAAAAGCAGTGGTTATATTGTAAGTGCACTTATTTTGGCTTAGGTTTTTCATGTGTCACAGGCTGAACTAACCTTTTTAACTAGCCTATTTTTAAGATGCCTTCATTAAAGCACACAAACACCCTTAGAATATTTGCTGCTTTGCTAAGTACTGTAGTTTTAGTACTAAAAAAAAAAAAAATCCATCAAACTGTGATGTTTAGAGTGAGCCACCTTAATGGACACTTTAAATCTTGAAAGAGATCAAGGTGCTTCATCTGTTTTTCAGTTCCCTATAATGTAGTCTATTGGAGAGTTTTACCTCTAAATTTTTATCTCTAAAGTAATATCTATTTTCATCCTGAAAAATAAAGTTATTTCTGTGAAAGCATCGCTGTCAAACTTCTTTGAAACCCTTGACTTAATTTAAAAGCAGAAAAGGGATGGAATAAAAATTGCTTTCCAAGTGCAAGGTGTCCGAAGGGCCAAGTGCTGTGGCTGCTGGTGTTACGGCTGCCTGGGCTTGTTAGGGTGCAGCGGTGTGAAACCCGAATGTTGGCAGAGCCTGAGGCTTTAGGAAACTGATAGGAGTTAGCGCTAGCTGCACTCGCTGCCTTTTTCCCTCAGCAAGAGGAGAAATCCTTTGCTATCAAAGAGGAGTGAAACAGCAGCTGACTGTGGAAGTGCCTTTCAGCAGCCAGGAATTTTGAACAATTGTTTGATCTGTAAGAATCCATGTCAACAACTGATACCAGGTGCAGGTTTGTATTTAGAAAAGGAAACAAGCAGAGCTTTCAGAGGGGAAAGAAAGAAAAGCAAACAGGGATGGATACTTTCTAATAAGAATTCTGGACGTTGAGCTTCACAGTTATTGCTGTGGGAAACTGAAGGTTCGCGCTGAAAAGGATCTTCACCTTCTTACTTATGGATCTTAAGCCCTTCTGATTTTTTTTTTTTTTCTTAAAAGACCATTATATGAAAATTGTCAGGGAGAAAAAAAAAAAAAAAACCATAATCCTGAACAGGAAAGGATGCATAGGAGTGGAAGAAGATTGTTTATGGCGAGGTTTCCCGCTTAAAAATAAAACAGAAACTGTTATGAGGTCAGAGTGGTTAAAGAGGTCTATTAAATGTGTCAGAAATGACAGATTCAGCCAGGTCTTGTTTTGATTTTGTTTTTAGTGGCTTTGCAGCTAAGTTCAGTGTATTACCCTTTTGTTGCTTGGAGCTATGTTTGTTTGGTTTTGATTATGCCGCTTAGTTTTCAAACTGGCGGATATTAGAAGCACTTGATAGACATCTTAGTGGTACCACTCTTAGAATGGTAAAGTTTTAAAGCCTATTGTACATCTAAATCTCAGGATAAAAGAGTTTGTCAAGACGTCAAGACAAACTCTTTTGTTTTGGCAAACTTTGTTTGCCAGACACTTTCATAGAAGTAGCTTTTCCCCTTGGCCAACTCTTGTGCTACCTCCTCGCATGAGGACACTTGTTTTGCCTTGTTCCCAGTGACCTCCTGGTGTGGCAGAGCTCTCTCTATCTCATCAGTCAGCGTAAACGGCTCCTAAGCTTCTTTCTTGTGGAGAAGCAGATGATCTCTTTTCTCATCAGTCTGGCAAGGAAAGGCTGAGTATCGATACTGGATTTTTTTGAAATTCTAAAAGGGAAGGAAGGTTCTTAGGCTTGGGGAGAATCCCAGTAAATTGGGGGGAATTGCAGACCTTTTGATGCTTTTGGGATCTGCAATCAACTTAAAGGCTGTGGGATTTCACAAGAGATGTTTACGTGCAGGCTAATGAGCGGTGAGCAATTCCCAGAAAGAACGTTGTTCTACTATGTAGAGCCTTCTTGTTGTCGTATTCTCCAAATTTCACCCTAACACCCCTGTGAAAAGCAAATGCAAGCAAACAGATCCACTATGTTTTCCTTTTGTTATTCCTTTGCTGTCTTTTCTGAAAACGGTTGAAATGCCAGCAGTTCCAAATGTATGTCTGCGTGGATTTTGAGGTTTGTGAAAATGAGCAGTCTTTTGAGAAACCTCTCTAATTTTGGATGTTTCTCAACTTTGTGTGTAAATATGTTAATGTCCAAGTCCAAAAATCTATTAGGTTCCTAGCACTAGCAGACCTCACAAAAGCACTTTAAGGGTAGATGACTGCATTTGTTTTCATCTTCATATTGACCAGCCTTGGATCTTTACACTGTTATTCCTTAGTGATTGTTCTGTTGCCTCCTAAATTATTTGCACGTTATTGAATGGAAAACCTTTTGGAAGGAAGCTGGAGTACAACAATTACAGAAGTCATCATCACAGAATTCAGCACAGTGTTCTCTGTGTAGTGGTAATGTTTTTGTTATATGTAAACATTTATTTATTTATTTTTAGAGTAGAGAATCATTTCTCACATAATGTTCTTATACTTCTTAGGACAAAAATTTCCCAAATGTTTCCTGTTTTCCTCAGGTTTTATCTCCAACATGACTATCCAGCGGCAGTTTTTCCCAAATGATGAGGATCAGACTGGCGCCGCGAAAGCTCTCCTGCGGCTCCAGGACACGTACAATTTGGACACAGACACCCTCTCCAGGGGCAATCTGCCTGGTAAGGACCATCTGCCTTATTTTCTGAAGACACTTGTGAACTTGCTAAACGTCCTGACCACAAAGTCTTTGACGACTTTTCCTGTCATTTAATTGTGTACGGTGAAGGTAACGGTAGGAAAGCGTTTGAGTTGGCTAATAATTTATGAGAAGTGGCATGGTGTAGGTGACCGAGTACAGGCTGACGTGGGTGTAATTTTTAACCCTGCCACGAGTCAGGAGAGAGCCTGTTGCTTCAGACTGGCGCGGCACAGAGGAACCCAGGGAGACCTTGGCATGTTGTCAGGTCTATTCTTGCCATTGTCCTCTTGCAGAATCGTTTCTTAGCTTGACTGCTTGCTGGGCTTTCTATTGCTTGCATGCTGTCTTTCTTTTATCATTCATTGCCTCCTGCCATTCAGGGACCCTTGGGTTGGGAACTGTAAAACGTTAAGTGGCTTAAGCGTTGTAGTATAAACTGGGAGGAAAAACATATGGTGCACGTACCAAACACCTGCGCTTAGGTGGCTTTACCAGAGAGAAGCTTGAACAGATTGTGGGAAGGAGAGGCACACTCCTTTCTTGTTGGAAGGTACCACTTTTACTGCTACATTGCTTATTATTGCTGCTTTACTATTTTTGACGTTCCCCATTACAGGTTATGTTGTTTCTTTATGTCACTTAGCAGTGCTATTTGATTATTGCTGTTTTAAGCACTCTTTTAAGATTTCTTTTCATCTACAGTTGCTAAGCTACTCCTGCAGTCATTACTCATCCCAGGGAATCCCTTTGCCTGTGCCCCTCTTTACCATCACTTCACCAGATTATCTGGTCTTTGCATTATCCCAGAGTCTGCTGGTATTCTCAGCTTCAAAAATGTGAATACAAAGGGAACATCACCAAGTGTTTAATTAATGAGCAGAAACAAAGGTGTTGTGTGGGATACTCCTTTTTTGTGGCCCTTCATTCAGCTAGTTAAGGTTTGCCTTTAATAGAAAATTACGTCTGCTAAAAGACAGCTATGGGAGCTGGTGTTAGAAATTGAGGATTTATTAAGTAGTTAGGAATATAATCCTGTAGCTGTAAACCTGGCAGAATTGTGGGCAAGAAGAAAAATTGCCTCTGTGCCTGAGTTTCCCTTTTCATTACCTCATAGATATTTTGGTTCCTTCTTACAAGATTAAATTTGTTTTTTCTTTTTTTCCAGTGGATCTTAATTTATAGTGGCAAAAATGGGAATCTGTAATTTGCTTACTAGAGCTTTAATCTCAGAAGACCTTTCACATGCTTCTAAAAATGATTTACTCCACAGGCTTCGGCAGCTGGGCTTTTACTGACTGCTGCTTTATTTTTTTTTCCCCCACTAAGTAGTTCCTAGTAAGATGTTCCTCAGCAGCACTTTGAAGGCAAAATGTTTGCTAACTGATTTCCCTAGCTTTGTATTGGGGTCACTCTTGTTCCTGCTCAAAGTGTTTGTGATTTGGGGAAAGAGGGAGTTTCTCTTTTTTGTTTGTTTATGATTAAGGAAATAAAGACATTGAAACTGTTTGCTGGCATTTTAACAATGGAAAACTATACGTAACCACTTCTTTGTTCTGCCATGGGATTTACAGGCTTGGAATACCTGAACAGGGGCTACAACAGCTAGTCTGCACAGAAGGCAGATGCTTAAGAGTACAACCTGAGCAGAAAGCAACTGTGCTGTGCTGCCTAGGGATTAAATGAATATTGCTGTGAAGGTCTGTCCAGATTTCTGTGTCAAATCTGCTGTTTTTTCCCCCTTCAAAACAGGTGTAAAGCACAAGTCATTCCTAACAGCTGAAGACTGCTTCGAGCTGGGGAAGATCGCCTATACTGAGGCCGACTACTACCACACAGAGCTGTGGATGGAGCAAGCTCTGAAGCAGCTGGACGAGGGCGAGGTCTCTTCTGCGGACAAGGTCTACATCTTAGACTACCTGAGCTACGCCGTGTACCAGCAAGGGGATCTAAGCAAGGCTGTGATGCTCACCAAGCGCCTCCTTGAGCTGGGTACGTGCAGAGATCCCCACCCCTGGGATCCAGCAGGTTTTAGCTGCCGAGTCGCACACAGGAATGCTGGCCTTGCATTCTGATTTGCACTTTTTTTTTTTAATTGCTGATACTAATATTTTATATCAGTATTTTTATACTGATATAGGATATAGTTACTATCTTGGTGTTGTCTTCAGGCTTACACTACTTACCATATATCACATTTTGCTACCATTTGAAACAGTCAATTATAGTCTAAACTACAGTGGCCTAATTAATGATTGCTCCCTTCTGTTCAAGTATTTTTTGCCTCCTGTTGCTATGAAATTCTAATGAGTTATTCATTAATGCCTGAAATTGGGTTTTCTACTCTATTTCCTGAACTGTAGAACAGGCTAGGAAAAAACGAAATTTGAAACTAAGTTGAAAATACCGGATTCTCTGTAAATATGTATTTAGATGCAAAGTGATTACACCTCAACTGAAGAAAAAAAAAGGGGGGGGGGATAAATAAGAAATACAGAATGCAACGCAATGAGCAAAAGTTCTGTCCATCTAATAGAGTATCAAATGCATTTGTATTTCTGTAAATATTCCACTGTGTGGAAGATGACCTGGGAAGTTTAGAAACAAATCTAATTGTTTTACAGCAATGGCTTGTGAGAGCCCTTTACTACAAAACAAATTGTTTAAGTAACTGCTAGAAGTCTTGTCCCCAGCAATCTTGACTCCCATCAGAGCCATTGTTGGGTGTCCCAGCTCTCCCTGTCAGTTCCCATTCCACCACTTGTCACTGGAATGACCACAATCTATGTCTTTCCCTATATATTTTCTCTAAGTATTTTCCTGGTTGGGAATAGCCTCTCCTATTTACTTCTTTGCAAGCTGTTAACTTGCATGGGCTTCTTGTCCCTTTCTTTGTCAATAGATCCTGAACATCAAAGAGCAAACGGGAACATGAAATATTTTGAATATATCATGGCTAAAGAAAAAGAAGCCAATAAATCTAGTACCGAATCGGAAGACCAGGCGGAGAAGGAAACTGAAGTTAAGAAAAAGGATTACCTGCCTGAGAGAAGGAAGTACGAAATGCTGTGCCGTGGGGAGGGGCTCAAAATGGTAAAGTGGACTAAAACAGCTGACTGTTTTCGAATGTACAAAAGCAACATAACCAAGCATTGTCAGAGTCTGTTTGCAGCTGGGAAGCAAGGAAGCTGCCGTAGCATCTGGCTGAGTGTCTAGTGCTGAGGATTAGTGTGTGCTGGATTCCCTCCCTGCTTCATCCTGTCCAGTAACAAAAAAAATACCTCCATGGACACTCCTGGGGTCCGAGCGAGCCAGGGAATGTGCTCAGCAACTGCAGTTACCTGAGCAAGTGGGTTGCAGTGGGCATTTACGGGGGGTGTTAAGTGAGTTTGGTTTTTTTCCTTCAGCAGCAAGATCAGTTTTATTTGATAGAACGTTCTTCAGGTAGGTGCATGCATAGCTCATTACTGCTTGTTGCACCATTACAGGTCATTTGCTTAAAGGACTGATTTCTCAAACTCTCTTTGACTAGTAACACAAACGTTAAAGGGAATTGTTTCCATATCTTGACCTCCAGCCATTTAATATGCTGTAGAGATGTTAATGTTATCCAGACATCTCATTATCTCTTGCTCTGTCCTGCTTTCAGACTCCACGGAGGCAAAAAAGACTCTTCTGCCGCTACTACGATGGAAACAGGAACCCCCGCTACATCCTGGGTCCTGTCAAGCAGGAAGATGAGTGGGACAAACCCCGAATCGTTCGGTTCCTTGACATCATCTCCGACGAAGAGATCGAAACTGTGAAGGAGCTCGCGAAGCCCAGGGTAAATGCCTTGAACTTCTTGGCCTTTTGCAGTCTGGAATTCTGTGTGCAGTGGCGAGTGTGAGTGAGCCTGTTAAATGGTAGTTTTCTCCGTTCCGTACAAACTTGACCTGCTCCCAGGCTGCAGAGTCTTTTGGTTTGAAGTTACCTGAGAGTGGAAAAAGCTGTAGCGAGTCCGTACTTAAGCACTGGCACTCAGCTGCTTATTCACAATTTTGACTTACCAATCTTAACATTTGAGAAATCAGATTCAAAGGTTCATGTTCTGAATTAAAAATAATACAGCTCAATGGTGAGAATGTAACAGAGGTGTCAAGAGGGGGGAAAAAAAAACCCAAAAAACGGCTGACTTGCCTTCTGTATCCAAATGGTTTGATGGTGCAGCTCCCAATGTGCATTTAAGATATAGATAAGTTGATTTATTTATCAGTAGCCACTTCTAAAAATAATACTGGAACTTGTCTAAACCATTTCCCTGCCGTTTCCTTTGGTTTTAGCCTAAATGACTCAGCGCAGGGAAAGCCAAGCAGGTGTAGGTTAAAATATGTACATTAAATATAGAATGAATTGTTAACAGATGTGTGTTAAATGTGGGCACATCAATCGTGAGGCTGTCCTAGGTCACAGCCCCGAGAAGTAGGTAGACAAAGGTGAGCGTAAAGCTTGGTAAAGGTTGGTGCGTTGTGTTTATGAAGTTACATTTTGAACCGTGAGAAAGTTTGAAGAATTCACCTACTCCAAAATATCTCTGTGTGGCGGATCTGCGAGCCAGAACCCCAGTGGTTTGACACTTAAACCCCCTTGCTGCTGCAGGAAAGCCCTGGCCTTACGTCTCTGGAATATTCCTAAATGGAATAGAAACAAACCTCAGCGCTGAAAACAGGATAACTGCATAATATATGAACACGTAGCAGATCCAAGCTTCTGAACTTGCCAAGATAATTTTTATATAACTCCCTCAGAAGTATCCTGGGATGTCACCCGAGCTGGAGAGATGTCCCGTAATGGTGGAGCGATGGGGAAGGGCAAGGCCTGGAGGCGCCGAGACAGCGAAACTGTTAACAAAGGGCCAGTTGTGCAGGTGTCCTATCCCACAGCTGCCGTGTACCTAGAGAGCAAGAGCAAATGGAAGTTTCTAGGCATTCGTCTTGCTCCAGAAATGGAAATGTTACTTCTGGAAAACTCAGTTTTTTCCCAGATGCTGTTAAAACTTTTAGTAAAATTGGCGACTTCCCCTTCCTATCCATGGAGGCTTGTGATTTGTTTGCCCCCCTTACAAGAGGCACCACCTGGGAAGGTGACTGGGTGGCTCGCGCGGCAGCTCGTGTGGCGTTTCCGGAGGCTTCTGAATGGTCGGATTGCTGCGATGCCCTATGTGCTTTGTAATGCAACTATTCTGATGGTTCGCTTCACAGCTGAGGCGAGCCACCATTTCAAACCCCATAACAGGAGCCTTGGAGACGGCACATTACAGAATTAGCAAAAGGTAAGAGAGCTCGGTGCCCGACGTCTCGGGCCTCTAACGAGTGTGTGGATCCTGCTCGTAATGGGGAAAGAGGTGGTCTAAAAAGGCAGCTTTGGCTTTGCAGTCCACCACCTCACTGTATGCAGATCCTGTAACAGGCTGTTACTGCTGAGTTTCTCAGGCTCTTCCTTCAGCTGCGAGTTTGGGAACTGCGGTTTGACCAAAACAAAGTCACCTTCTCAGGGAGTGTTCTCAGTTAGCAGGCTGCACAAGGAGCAGGTCTCTTAGATGCATTCAATGTACCAGGCACCCACAGGGACTAAACCTTCAGCAGAACCCACCTCTCTGAAATTCCCTTTCCCTTGCTGTCACCATCAAGGAAAGCGAGTCCTTCTCCTGCTTGTCATGTGGAGGAGACGCCTCCTGAAGGGACTTTCCCTGTGTGGGAGGTGCCTTAAGTCGCTGTCCCGCTGGATGGGCAGGCAAAGCACGTGCTGAATTCCATGCTCCAGGATAACTCCTTAGCGCTCCGTGGGCTTGTGCCTCCTGTCGATGCAGATCTGGCAGGAAGCAGACTTCCTTTTCACTGGGCTCCTGGGTCTGTGCAGGTGGCTGGCGAAGTGCTGCAAATCTGGCATTTGGCTGCTGTTCTGCACACTGTGCTGCAGGGAGAAGTCTGGCTGACTCGGAAAGAAGCTCTTCCTTCCCCCGTGGTTTTGGTAGTGCTGATTAGGGTTTGATGAAGGCAAAATTTTCAATAAAGTGGAACTTCTGCATGAAGAGGAATTGTCTGTGAAACTCAGCACCATGATCTATTTGCATAAATTATAAAAAAACCATTAAAAAAAAAAAGGTAAAAAAAGTAAAAAAAAAAAAAAAAAAAAAGTGAAAGGACAATCTAACCAAATTTTTCCACCCAATTGACTTTGATTTGGAAACGGCAGCTAGAGCTTCTGTTGCCCTTCTAATATTGCTAATCTGGGAGCGCTGCGCACCATCCAGACCAATCAGAACCCTTTCAAACACCTTGGCTTGGCCTACGAGGTGGGTAAGCCCTTGTCCTTTCTCTTTTTGTAGCTGAGCCGAGCTACTGTGCATGACCCTGAGACTGGGAAACTGACCACAGCCCATTACAGAGTCTCTAAGAGGTAAGGGAGCGACTTCGACCGCCCTGGCACCGCTTCACCGCGCAAACGAGGGGCTCGGCCTCTGCATAGGAGAGGGTGGCTGCAGCGGAGCAAACCAGCTCCGTAACACGAGCGCTCTGCTGCACCAGGAACTGCTTTTAGGTGTTAACTATTTTCTGTCTGAAATGGAAACTTTTGCTTTTGCTCAGCATGGCCTGTGTGATGCAGCTCTACTGTACTAAATGTTGGAGTGAAGGGCTCTTCTTGCACTAACAGTCAGGGCTTGGTGTCAATATGAGCACCGTGGACTGCTATAATCCATGCGCAGAGTGCAAGTTACTGCTAGCTGGGAGCCTCAGTAACACTCAGGGACTCAAGCAGTTGCTGCTTTAATATGAAACATTGTGAGTTGGATTCTGTCGCCTGCATCCATTTCAAATGCCAGAGTCAGATAAAGGAATACATAATGCTCCTTGTTCCCAGCACTTCCCCCAGGGATCAGTGCAGCTCGGGCTGTTTGCCAGCCCCATTGGCCACCTGAGAGACCTGTCAAAAAAAAATTCCTCCTCCTTCTTGGAAGGAAGGAATCCCTCAGGACCCAGCTACGGGCTTGGCCTGGCCGAGCATCTATGTATCAAGTACAGGAGCGCTCGTAGCAGGTGGGGTGCTGCGAGCCCGCCGTGAAGCCTAGTGTCTAGTTCTGTTGAGTAAGAGCCTTAAAACTATTTAAACTGGCCGGCCCTGGTGCTCTAAAGGTCAGGACTTCCTCCAGAATGTAGGCTGTGCTGGGTCGAAGGTTCCTTTATCTCACTGGAAACCAGAACTGGGCATGCAAGTCAGCAGGTGTGAGAAGCTGCTGAGAAGTGAGGGAGGGAACTATCTTGAGCAAGGGGATTGCCACAGGGCTGGGAGGAGGGAAGGCTCTTCCTGTGCCTCTACTTTGCCGTGTGGTCCTGCATGTACTGATTGTTCAGGACATAGCTAAAATAGTGATAGGAAATAAATCCCACCCCAAGAAAAACCTAAAGTGCAGGGCAGACGGCCTCAGAAAAATCACATTATTCATGCAAGACCACAGAGGTCTCTTACAGAAGCCCTGCAAACTGCTAGAGCTGGTTTGGATTCCAGATGAATCACTGCTCCTGAAAACCCAAAAATGCTGTATTTTCTTTATAGCTTACTGCTTCCCCCTGCCAACATTCTTTCCTAGCACATGCACGTCTAAATGGCAGCGCTGCTCGCTCTGAGAGCGCGACTGTTCCCTGCGCAGTACGTGGCAGCCTCTCTGAAAGGGGCACCCTGCCAGCAGGACGAGGAGCCGCTGCTGAGCACAGAGCCAGGCTGAACGTGGCCGGGTGCTCCGAGGAGCAGCTGGCAATGCGGCGCCTTCGAGTTTCCACCGCACCAGCACCAACCCAACTGCCTGTCCAGCCGTTCTGCTAATTCTTTTACCAACTAAATATATTTTAGAAGGTTTCAATATTCAGGGCTTTAGTTCCCGTGACCAACAGCACGGTGGAGCTGTGATGAAGAGGCCCATCCTGTGTTTGAGACCAGCTTCAGGCATGCGAGCCCATGGGTGTCCTATGGTTTTCTGTCTTTTCCAGATAATCTAGTTAGTCTAAAATTATTCCTACACATGGCTCTTTGTTCATGAGCCCTATGCTATTAAAACTTCAAACAGGATCTCTGATGCACAGTTTTAAGAAGGGAGCTGATGCTCTTTAAAAAGGAGAAGCCCAGATGCTTGTACTGAACTTGCTGCCAGGTCTTCATGTGAGGAGGGAAAAAGAAACCCCACCGTGTGTTCTCAGTGCTTGAATTCTTTCTGTTTCTATAAAATGCTAGTGTGGCTCATGGCTGTCTTGGTGCATTGTTGTCTATGGCGGTTTTGGCTGTGATGTGGGAGGCTGTGAAGAAATGTCAAATCCTCTTGTTAGCAAAGTCGTCATAGTTGAAGCTTACGTGTGTTTGGCTTCGCCATGAAATAAGTCTGTCCCTTTTTGTTAAGTTCCCTGGTCGTGGTGGAGTCATGGGTGCCACGCAACAGGATGCGGGCTGCTGTTCGGTTGGGAAGCGCTTTGCAGTACCTGCTCTCTTGCCTTCTCCTGCCTAGGCGGGCTGCGCTTAACGTCTTCCTGCACTAACCATGCTTAAGAGCTCTTTGCCTGTGGCTCTTTGGCTGTGTTTGCACGAGTTTGGCCTGGGCAGTTTGAGTCCTTTTGTGTAGAGCCTATTTGTCATTAAAAAAAAAAAGAAAAAATCCCTGCTCGTAGAGATTCTGTAACCTGTGTCAGTGCCTTGTGTCAAGTGTTGTGCTATTGCTCCTCCCATGCAAAGTGTCCCTTTATTTTTTCTTTTTTTTTTATTAAGAATTATGTTAAAAAAAAAAAAAAAAAGGAATTTTATAGTGCTGTGAGCAGCAATAACATGCTGTAATTGCCTGCTGAGCTCTGAGGCCAGGTGTGTTTGTGGAACAGTGCTGTAAAGCAGCAGGATGTGCTGGCGAGTGCAGGACCAAGGCTCAAGGCAGAAGCAGCTCAAGGGCCAAGGCAGAAGCAGCAGCCTCCAGCCCTTTCCAAAAAGGGAAAAACAGGCCAAAGTCACTGCTGTTATCAAGCGTGGCAGACACACTGCCAGGCTGCACAGAGCCGAGCAGCGAGGGAGGGAGGGTGCGTGCACACAGAAAGGAAGTGGTGACACAAGACCAGGTACATGGAGCGAGGGGAGGAAAAAGAGAGGGGAAAGAAAGACAGGAAGAAAGAAAGAAGGAAAGAATCCTGTGAGCAGAATAATGATTTTGTTTTTAAAAGGAAAACTACCATTGCTTACCCAAAATATGTTTTAAGTCCCCAAGCCTTACAGTAGGCTGTTTTGGCACAGTGTGTGCACAGGGTAGATAGTGGAGGGTTTCTGCCTTGCTTGTCTCCCTTGACACTGTTGAGCACTGCAGGCGGGTCAGCGAAGGCACCGCCAGCTCCCGGGGCACAACCACCCACGTGAGGTGACGCAGGAGAGCCCAGTTCTGAGCATAGCAGCCCTGGGCCCTGGCTGGAGGCGCCTGCCCCATTCCGAGCGCTGCAGCTGCGCTGGGAGCAAAGCTGCCGTGTCCTGGTGCGAGCCAAGCGCTTGGACCAAATGTCACCATGTGCAGTGACACCCGCTTTGCTCAAGGATGAGGTGGCTTTTTTCAGTCATTTGATAGTTTCCAGTATGCCAATTTGGGCCCTTAAGGTTGGGGCTTTCTTGGAGTGGTGCTACATGTATTTATTGTAGAAAATACAACTTATTAAATGCACTTCTCAGTAGGAATTCTGAAAATATTTCTGACCTACCTTTTTTTTTTCCCTAAAAGTTGAGGAAAAGTCTCAAATGAGAAGCAGTTCTGAGCAATGTGTCTGTAGCAGTACCTTGTTGCCTGTTATATTTTGTACTAATTTTATTTTTCCTTTTTAACGTAGTGCTTGGTTGTCAGGCTACGAAAGCCCCGTGGTGTCTCGCATTAACACGAGGATACAGGACCTGACAGGCCTCGATGTCTCCACAGCCGAGGAACTGCAGGTAAGCACCGCGCCGGGCGTGACGGCCACGGCCCTTCTGTTCTGGGTGACAGTGTGCGCAGCACGGACCCCCGGCACAGCTAGCGAGGCAGCTCAAAGGAGCCTTGTTTTAAAAGTGCTTTTAAATGTGTAAGTGTGTGTGTGTGTGTGTATGCACACATAATATGTAAGAGTATATGTAAGTGAACAGCTAGACTGCTGCTTTGCTGATTTTGAGTATTGATGGACATGAAGATGAAAAAGTGACCCAGAATTGAATGGAGAATGTAGAAGGGTCGTGACTCATGTTGAAGAGCAAAGTCCTTGAGGTTTTTTAGGAACGCTTTATTCTTGGACACGAAAGAGAGTGGGAACATGCTGGTATAAAACCATGTGAGCCATTACAAGCAGAAACGCTCCAAAGGTTTGCGTGGTACCAGCAGCCCAGAACAGAGGGGTGTGCACCCCTTGAGAGAACAATCGAGGGCATCAGTGATGGGGCCGTGTCCCTTGTGGTGGCTGTAGGAAGGCTGTTGGGCAGAGCGGGATGCAGGAACAGCCGGGGCTGCTCTGGGAGTCCTTACCTGGAGCAAGACACAGCCAAAGCAGCGGGGAAACAACAGCTCACAGGGCGGGTCTTGGGTGCGTGGCTGTGCCTATGGCTGAGGGCCCCAGGGCTGGCCGGCTCTTCAGGAGTTTTGAACTGCATCGGTTCCTAAGACATCGGGAAGAAAAGTAGCTCAGGGATGGAAATGGCTCTAAACTGAGGAGGAATCTTGATGAAATGGGAGCTATTGGTGACTAAATCCAGCAGGAGTTGGCTTAGTTGACAGGGGCTTGTGATTTCCTCTGAACTTGATCTATTCAAAAGTTACACGTTGTGCGTGTCAGATTCTTCCCCCTGCTTGTCTAGACAAACTGCTGCTTTACTAGATGTTTGTGCTTCTCCTTCCACTGTAGGTAGCCAACTACGGCGTAGGAGGCCAGTATGAGCCTCATTTTGATTTTGGAAGGGTAAGTCCTATTTTCTGTCTTGTTCCCTTTCTTCTTCACACGCGCTGTGTTTCTCTTTTTCAGGTGGCAAATTATGGAGTGGGAGGACAGTATGAGCCCCACTTTGACTTTGCACGGGCAAGTAAAGAAATGGAGGAGAGATAGTGAGCTGGTGATGCCTCTGGGCTGTGGCACCACTGTTACTCCTTATATTACACCTTGTAGTCCTTCAGCTTTTCTAATCTATGTTAGTGGAGAAAGCCCTCTAAAGCACCAGCTGAACCCATAAACGAGAGGCATTGAACCCATAAACGAGAGGCATTGCACAGAGCAACAAGTTAACTTCCCGAGCTACTATCTCTAAGCAGAGCACTGAGTCTGCTCAACACAGAAAAAGCCATTAGCTCCATTCCAAAACTAGAGAAACATGTAGAAACACTTTCGCTGGCCAGGAAAAGCCCATTTGGTTTAAGCACGTGAGGACGTCACAGGCAGCACAGTGCTGCTCGCCCTGCCGGCTACCACACCATGCGGCCAGAACCTTGTCCCTCAGGCTGGGACAGAGACACTTCCACACTGAGGACGTCTGAAACTGTAACCGCTGTGCTGACCTCTACGTGCTCGTTGCTAACAGCCTCCGGGAACTGCCGAGGCCTGCTAAGACCTCCTCCTCCATCCTCGCTTGGTTTAGTTTATTTGAAGTTCTAACCTGCTTCTGTTCCAGCTTACACCTCAGAGCGCTGGAAATAATGCCACTGAATTCAGTTGGTTATTTATTGGGCACCCTTATGTGTGACTTACCACCTTCCAATTAACCTTAATCCACCAACTATTAATTAGAACCTCTGCTCTTCAAGCACATGCTACAAGGCATTGCAAATGATTGCAAATGATTGCAAATGATTAACAGATTTGGGGTTGAAATGCATGCGTTAATTTCCAGAGTGATGATGGCTAAAACTAGAGCACTAATAGTGGCCACAATGGGTGGGCTCTGAACATAGAAAGATGATGTGACTGGAATTTAGTCTCATAACCAAGTCACAGGGAATTAAAAGAGCTTGAGTAGCTGCTGCGGGTGCTGTTTAATGAGTGGCTTTTAGCAGAGCGTACAGGTGCGTGTGCCAGTGACAGGCGTAGAATGAGGCCAGCCCAAAGCTCAGGCTGCGCCACCGGGGCCAGCAGCAGGAAAGGGAAGCCCTCCTGGGAGAGCTTGGCCCCGGCACAAGGCCCAGCGAGCCTGAGCCGCTGCCTTCTCGACCCGTACCCGGGCGGGATGAGTGCGCAGCTAAACAACTAACTCTGTAGCCATGAAGGGGCTCTGAGTACTAATTATCAAACAACTATGTTGTTCTTAACCATTTGCTGCATGGCTCCTGCCTTCCCTGTCCTGTTGCCTTCTGCAGTGCCTGCTGTACTTGAATTTGTAGGCACGCTTGTGCACCTTCCAAATAGAGGGAATCAATCTCTTTGTCTGCATGAGTGTGTCCGCTGCTGGTGCGGCAGCTGTGGCTCTGCCTCCTCTTGGTAATCGAAAGGAAATGCTCATTAAAGCTGCTTGCTTTTATTCACAGAAGGATGAGCCAGATGCCTTTAAGGAACTGGGAACAGGCAACAGAATTGCTACTTGGTTGTTTTATGTAAGTGACACATTTCTGTTGGGTGCTATTGCCCCAAATACCTATTCCTGCAGAGTTGCTACAGTTGAATAGTTTCCTTAAATATTTTATTGAAGTCCCTCACCAATGAAGGTAGCCAGCACTTTAATAGTAAATATGGGTATCTTGTTACCAAAAATAATGGTTCTCACATGTGTTCCTAAGGAGGATTTAGATTTTTTTTGACTGTCTGCCCACTTTTATAACTGCATAGGTATTTATAGCATGCTTGTTGCCACAACATGTGGCACTGTGGGACAAGGCTGGCTACCCGACTTTGCACTGTCTGGGTGGCTTTTAGTCCGTTTTATTAGGTCATTGGTCACACAAGTCTTAGCTCTCTAATGGGGAGGTAAAAAGTTTTGCAGTGCCTCAATTATATTTTATTAAAGAGGACACTTGGGGAATGCTTTGCCTTACAACTTACCTGTGCCATGTTCACCTCTTCAGATGAGCGACGTGTCAGCAGGGGGAGCTACTGTCTTCCCTGAAGTAGGAGCCAGCGTGTGGCCTAGAAAGGTAAGCCGGGCTTTGGAGCCCCGTTAACCCTTCTTCTCTGCATCTCCCCGGGCTGGTCCGTGTTGGAAAGGAAACTCGGAGATTGGAAACTCTCCCTGGGGTTGGAGACCTTCACCAGGAAGAGAAGCCAGGGCCTGTGCTGCTGGGGCTGCTCTCACCTGCAATAGCTTCTCCGGTGTCCAAAACATAAATGTGACTGATCTGCTTCTACTTCAAAACATTTTTTTTTAAATATTCAAAACTGCTTTTAAGTCCTATGGTGGTTTTATATGTTTGTTTCTTGCATTTTCTACCTGGAGCCCTGTCTGAAATTCTGTGCTCCTGCTACAGCTTCTCCCTCCAAAGGGTCAGGAATGAGGTCTGTCTTTGCTAGCCTGCTGCTCATCTTTAAGCAACTGTTCTGCTTTTCTAGTAGTCATGAATTGAATTGGACAGGCTAAAGATACATATAAAAAAAAGGAAAATAAATAAAGAAAAATAAAAAAACAAGCATATATGAGGAACCTCATTTTTTAGGAAAGCATATTTTAGAAAATGGAAGAGGGTCTTCAATTTGTAAGGCACCTTTGTAATACAAAGATACCCACGTTTCTGATGAAGCAGTGCTGGGGCACACCAGTGTGTGTTGCGGAGCCAGGTGCTGAGTCTGCGCTGCGTTTTCCAGGGCACAGCTGTATTCTGGTACAACCTATTTCCAAGTGGAGAAGGTGACTACAGCACGCGGCATGCAGCCTGCCCGGTACTAGTTGGGAACAAATGGGGTAAGTAGCCCTCAAGTTGTTGGGAGTACCTCTGTGCGGGAGGGTCAGGCATTGAGTTGTAGATTGCTGCTGTTTTCCTGTTTCTTAGGACTTCAGGAGGGGATAAAAAGAAGCCCAAACGGTTCATTTATTTAAAAATGAAAGATTAAATGAATACAGCTCTGTATTCATGTGTGTGTTAAAATGATCTTTTATTTAGGCGAGACTTCTGTTTTAAAAGAAGCTGAGAGCTACACAGGTGCAGTCATCACTTACCTCTGTTTTGCAGTATCCAATAAATGGCTCCATGAACGGGGACAGGAATTCCGAAGACCGTGCACATTATCAGAGCTGGAATGATGCAGACTCTTCCTCCTTCTCTTCTGTATTCAATTTGTGTAAAATGCACAGATCTTCTACAGTTTACAGTTGACTAACACTCCACACTACAGGTTCAGTCTTCAACTACACCAGTGTTTCATCTGTGGACAAAACAAACATGCTTTAGTTCCCTCTAAAAATACCCCTTTCTGGTTTTATACACAGAATATATTGATTTTAAAGGTCTAAGAGTGTTGCAGAAGGAAAACAAA